>OLKM01000158.1:128821-138821 GCA_900291075.1 Melanogrammus aeglefinus
TATCATAGAGGAGAGGTTGCTGGCACGCACACACACACACACACACGCACACACACACACACACACACACACACACACACACACACACACACACACACACACACACACACACACACACACACACACACACACACACACACAAAACATAAATTGCTATGTGTTCACCCATGGGGAGTCCGGGAGCCCGTGCCAAGCCCAGCAGATGTTCCCGAGGTGCCGGCATCTTGTAAACACCGTGACATGTAGGCCTGTTGGAGGATAATAAAGTGGTAGCCCATAGGGGTCTTCTTCAAGCAACCTCTTGTTATGCCACCTGCAGGGTGAGCCTCGCCTCCCTCCATCGCAGCCTCAGAAGTTAATTATGATGCATTCTTCACATGACAGATGTTACAACAATATGATTCTTTTTTTTATTGTAAAATATTAAATCCATACGCTTTAAGATGGACAATCATTTTGCATGCTTGGTAAATACATACAATTTAATAAAGTTGTAAAATAATAATTTTTTATACATATTGTAGGCCTATGTAGTGTCCTAAAAGCAGGCTTTGAATAAACGAAATCCAACTATTCTAAAAAGATTGTTGGACTTGGACAGTCCATAGAGGGAGCCACGCTGCAGTAGCATCCAGATTAGCGCGCAGATAGTGTGCAGTCCTATCTATCTTCAGATATCCCACCGTACACGGAGCTCTACCTGGCCGGTACACCGCCCACCACATTCCAACAGAACCGTATGTTCGCCAGAAGTTTTTGCACACCAACCATCCGTTGCCACACTGTATCTCTCGCTGGTTGGTGAAGACTATCCCGTGATACGCACAAAAATAACGGAATAGGGTTTTTTGCACAACCTCTGTTTGAGGTAAAGACGGCAGGTAGAACTACAGGTACGTCTTCGAATTTAGACGATACATAAAATACTCACTCCTTTTGTGTATTTTAACCACAGGAGGAAGTTCGATTTCGTCCAAAAACTATAGGTAGTAATGATATTCTGGTAATTATTAAATATTTATCCAGGCATTTCTACGAGTGAACAGGTTCGATGCACCCGTCTGACAAAACAGGACATGTTTACGCAAGAACTGCGCGCATTACGCACTAACCCGGTGGGAGAAAACAGCAGAAAAACACTTCACTCACTGAAGTCGCACATTCATTTGGAGTCATGCCAACATAAACATCGGGTCAGCAGCGGGGATTGTTAGGACTCGTTTAGCAATTCCACGAATGATGTAATAACTGGTATTAAAACGTGTGGGCTGTCAAGCACAAAATGATCGCGCGTACTGTATCCAATCGGCTCTCTGGTTCCTGCATCCATCTCTCTCAGTTCGACTCCAGCGTTTAGCCGACATGCTTGGAATCTGTGTGTGCCTCTGTGCCATCTTGTCTCCCGTCCTGACCGACCCCCAGGATGCAGAGGAGCCAGTCATCTATTCGGTAGGCTGAACTTCTAAGAGATTTAAACAATTTGTTGTTTTTTGCAGTTTTAGTGATTATCACACATTTTTAAAAAAAAAATTGCATGCCCGTGTCTGAGGTAGGCTACAATGGTGTGTGTACTTGCGGTTATCTGGATCCATTTCAATGATTCACGAGCTCACCAACATAATTAAGATCGGTTTTGTACTTTTTTACGCAGTGTACGGATGGGTATCAGTATGATCCTATTCGGGAGCAATGCAAAGGTAAGACATGGTGAATTACAACCTTGGCTTTGACTTCATATCGTACTGACCGTCACCGTGTTTACTAACAATTCATAAAAAATGACTTTTCATTTTCTTTCTCCTTTTTCTGTATTTACTTTATTTCTATCTGTGCTCTTTATTTTTCTGTCTTTCTATTTCTTTCTTTATATCTTTCTGCATCTATTCTTTCTTTCTTTAAATCTTTCTTTCTGTTTTTTCTCTCTCTCTCTCTCTCTCTCTCTCTCTCTCTCTCTCTCTCTCTCTCTCTCTCTTCTCTCTCTCTCTCTCTCTCTCTCTCTCTCTCTCTCTCTCTCTCTCTCTCTCTCTCTCTCTCTCTCTCTCTCTCTCTCTCTCTCCATCAGACATCGACGAGTGCGCCCTGGTGGAGGACGCCTGTAAGGGCGGCATGATGTGCATCAACCACTTCGGGGGCTACCTCTGCCTGCCCCACAACTCCCAGATCTACGTCAGTAACAGCCAGGACCAGAGCGCGCAGACGGACATCGCCCGCCCCGTCGTACCCCCTGCCGTGGTTCCCCGTCCGGGCATCGTTTCCCCCGGCGGTGCCGGTGTTGTTCCCGGGGCCGGGGCTGGCGCCGGGGGCGGGGTCTATCTGGGGCCCAGAGCTGCCAGCTGCAGCCAGGGGTTTGCTCTGGACGAGCAGAACGTCTGCAGAGGTAAGGACCGCGCGGCGCTTGGTGGGTAGCGGACGGGAGAGTCTGAGGTCAGGATAGAACACCCTTGTGTCATTTGAACTTTAACAACAGCGCAGTACTGGCATCAGTTACAGTTAGACAACAAAGAAGAGGTTGACTAAAGCACTATCACAGCAGGGTGTCTTTTGCAAGTATTGCTATTCACTATTGTTCTGTCACGAATCACTCATGTCATAGATTTAACAATTTATTGCATAAAATGGTGAAATAATTTAATATGGCCGTGTGGGGCCACTCTTTTCTGGTCCTACCGGCTGTAGGTTTTTAAGCATGACATACAGATGTCAGATACAGAATACCAACAGCATAGCAATATTCAACTACAGGGAGCACGATGCAATCCCCCATGGGGTACCTCAGTTATCCCAACCCACTGCGTAGGTCATGTGTAATACAGAGCAGAACCAAAGCAGATGGAGGCTGGGCATGTGGCAGTGGGCGAAATTCAGCCAAGGACCCGTACCTCCACAGAGTGTGTGTTTGAGATGGAAGTTCTTTCAATAACCGCCTATCAGTGTACGTGCGTTTGATTGGACCGCGTTAGCTGATAGGGGGTAGCTCGGCCCATTTTTTTGTTGAAACTGTTGAAAAGCAGCCACATTCACATGCAACTTTTGGAATATTACAATTTATTTTTTTCAGATCTGTTTTTCTAAAAGGTGCCGTTTGATTGTGTGTCTTTGGCTCAGTTTCAGCTTCTTTCGGAACAAATGTCTGTAATTTGTGCTAAACTACAGACAGTGCTCCCCTTAGCTCCAGGATGTTATCTGGTCTGAGCTTTGATAGCCAGCGGGTGTGTCCCCAATTGGGAGGATTCTTTGATCTTCGGAAATATTCTTCTTCCCTCCCCCTCCCTCTTTCTCTCCCCCCCGCTCACACACACGCACACACACACACACACACACACACACACACACACACACACACACACACACACACACACACACACACACACACACACACACACACACACACACACACACACACACACACACACACACACACACACACACACACACAAACACAAACGCCACACACACATACACACACAGTACACATACACCAACGCACACACACACACACGCATGCGCACACACAACAGGTGTGTGCAACTTATTCACCTTGTGCTCTGCCAGATGTTGTGGCACCCCAGTTTCAGGGATATGACTCCATTATTTCAGCCAGTCGTTATGTTTGGTGATTAAATCAGTGCAGTTAGTTAGATAAGTCAGTTAGATGAGTTAGTTAGTTGGGGTCAATTAGATGACTCTGTAAGATAATTCATTGATATAAATCAGTTATATGAGTTAGTTTGTCGCGGTCAGTTAGATGACTCTGTAAGATAATTCATTGATCTATAAGTCAGTTAGCTCTGTCTTGTCGGCTGACGCAGTCAGATCGGTCCTGTTTTTTATTTTTTAACAACGCAAGCTTAGCTGTAATAAGAGAGTTGCAGTCCACTCTACAGATGTAATCCAAGAGTGTGTCTCTCAACACTGGGAGCAGGGAGTGGTGGTGTAGGAAGATGTGTGTCTCAGAGCTGCAGTGAAACTAACACATTTCATTTGACATCAGACTTAAGTGTAAGGAGGGTGTTTTTATGTGTTGCCGTGAAGCTAACTCTCCACACCAGTCCTCTCTTTTTCCTCATTTGTATTTTTATTGGAGTGTAAAACATGGCAATGTATCAGTGAGCTACAGGCACTAGCTGGTAATGATATAGCACTTATTCATGAGCTGGCATGCATGTTCAACACACCCGGTGACACACACACATGCATGTACGCACACACACACACACACACACACACACACACACACACACACACACACACACACACACACACACACACACACACACACACACACACACACACACACACACACACACACACACTTTTCAACACATATTTGTCACTGAGATTCAACAAATCTTTATAAAGGTCATTCCTCTTGAACAACTGGCATTTTGTTAAACACATCTTGGTGTATGAGAGTCTGTATTTCACCCAGTGGACGGATGTAGTCCCCGTTTTACATCGTGTTATTTCCTTCATCCACATGTTTCTTTCTACAACAAGCCGATTCCTATACTACTCGCTCTTCTGCATATCGATTGTTTCTGTTCAGCTTTACATCCATGTGTGGTAGAACCCTAAGTGTTTAAATCCTTCTTACATCAGGGTTCATTTCTAGGGTGGAGGGGTTGTGTGTTTATCGCTCACACCTTTCACAGTAGTGAAATCACTGTATAATGAAGGTGTTGGTCAAGATGATTAGTCATACTAGTCATGTGAAACTTGGTTATGCGTTTTCAGTAAAAGCATTTTTTTGCTCTGTCGTGATTTTCCATTGATAGGATATATGTTAAAGCAACGGTGGACATCTCTTTCCTTAACTTGTAACTTCTTGGTCCAAATGCTGCTACTAATGTGACGGTAAAGTATGCTCTTTATCACTGTGAAATTGGTATTTGTTGTTTTAGAACTTATACTCGGTGGGGGGTTGAGTCCCTTTGGCCTTAAATGTGCACAGCAACACAGTAGGTGTTGTTTTAGGGACACACAGAGTTTGAATCTTTACTATTTAGAAGACAGCTTAATGAGGCTTTGCCTTTCCATGACCTTCCCCCCAGCCTCTACACACACACACACACACGCACGTACGCACGCACACACGCACGCACGCACGCACGCACGCACGCACGCACGCACGCACGCACGCACGCACGCACGCACACACACACACACACACACACACACACACACACACACACACACACCAACACCAACACACACACACACACACACACACACACACACACATACACACACACACACACACATACATGCATACACACACTTACTCACACACACAAGACGCATACACAAACTCACAGCTGGGGAGGGCCCACTGTGGTTGGCTACCATATAAATGGCATGCTGTAGCTGTGTGTATAGCAGTGTCTCTGGTTATTAAACGATTTTCAGCGTCATGCTTACTAAATGGGGGTAATTCATCAAGTGGTCAAACTAATAATTGAGGGTAAATCAAAAGTGCCTGGAGGGCATTTTAATGATTCTTGTTTATAAAATCAGGGCCCAAGTCGTCCAGCATGAAGAAAAGGGTATTAAAAGGGTCACATTTGAGGACGTAGCATCAAATGACACCTGATACATGTGTTCACACCAACCCTACACCACTTCTGGTCCCCGGTTCACCCCGGGATAGCTCTAATAAGGCTCGCCGAGTGCCCCGAAAGGTGCCAAAAGCGTGCACTTTTGGCACCTATTCGCCTGAAATCCGTGCATGAGACACATTTCAGCGCCTCCAGCCCCGTGGGTGACATGAGAAGACACGCCACTCCTGTTTACCTGTCTGGCTCGCATGATGCATGCGGCGTTTTCCATCGGCGTGCCTCACTAATTCCACTTAAGCCCAGAGACAGTTTTACCTGCAACGCTGAAACGCTCTCTTACTGTCGAGTAGGAAGACTTCCCGTTAAGCCCTCTCGGTGACAGGGAAACTGATATTTTTTTTCCGTGCACTTTTCCGTGTACGACCCATCACACAAAAAAAGGAATTTTTTTTTTCCAGTCGAACACAATGCCCACGGGAGGACTATCTCGGGAATGTCAGTGAGCTGGTGTTTGTTTTTTTTCCGTTTCTCCTCCTCTCCCGTCTTTGGTGATGGGAGGAATTACAAAGCCCGCCTGACAGTTAGGCAACGATCGATCCGTGAGGAGCAGGAATGCAGCACGGAAAGACCAGCCCCGTGTCAAGACACACACACCCACACACACCCACACACCAACACACACACAGGCACACACACAGACACACACACACACACACACACACACAGGACGCTGCCAACGGGTCCTTCAGAATTTGACCTTATCAGAGTTTAATCATTTGACAGCTCTCCTTGCCGTCTCATTTCTCAACAGTTCCGAAAGGGAGAACATGTTTCAGCCCCCAATCGTGTTTTTTTTCCCATCCGTAGTTATTACAGTAGACACCCACGATATTCCCCCCTAGTTTACAGCTCAGCTGGGAAACCTTCCTCAGATGTCTTCCTGGGAGGGCGTGTGTTCCTCTGTGATAGAAGATAAGGGGGGGGGGGGGACAGCAGAATAAATGTCTTTGAACGGGGAGGAGACGAGATGTGAGCAGGAAGATCAAGAACCACAAAAGAGACGACATTAAAAAACATTCATGAAAAGAAAAGTGGATGTAGGTAGGGGTGTATCCCCCCCCCCCACCCTCCCCCTCCCCCACCACCACCACCCACCACCACCAACACCCCCACCACCACCACCACCACCACCACCACTGGCATCACAGGGGCGAGACGAGATCAAAGGCAGGGGTGCTCTGCTTGATGAGAGCTCTGCAGCGCTGACCCACTTCTGTTCAGGGGGCGTTTCGGTGTCGAGCGTGGCGGAGGATGGCACGAGACACACCTGGTTGTCTCGCCTTAGCCTTTTGAACCCCCTCTGCTAATAGCTGTGGTTTGCACGGCCTCTATCAACACACGCCTTCAAGGTGCCATGACGGATCAGACACGCAATGGTTCTGGGTGAAGCAGGGAAAGTTCAAACTGAAGACACTGTGGGTGTGTAGGTGTGTGGGTGTGTGGGTGTGTGTGTGTGGTGGGGGGGGGGGGGGTGAGTGTATGGATACGGTTAGAGTCAGTGTATGTGTGGTAGGGTTAGTGGTTAGTGTGTATGTGTGTGTGGGGGGCGGGGTTGTAGGGTAAGTGTGTGTGTGTGTGTGTGTGTGTGTGTGTGTGTGTGTGTGTGTGTGTGTGTGTGTGTGTGGTGTGGTGTGTGTGTGTGTGTGTGTGGTGTGTGTGTTGTGTGTGTGTGTGTGTTGTGTGTGTGTGTGTGTGTGTGTAGGGTAAGTGTGTGTGTGTGTGTGTTTGTAGTAGGGTTAGGGTAAGTGTGTGTGTGTGTGTGTGTGTGTGTGTGTGTGTGTGTGTGTGTGTGTGTGTGTGTGTGTGTGTGTGTGTGTTGTGTGTGTGTGTGTGTGTGTGTGTGGTGTGTGTGTGTGTGTGTTTGTGTGTGTGTATGTGTGTGTGTGTGTGTGTGTGTGTTGTGTGTGTGTGTGTGTGTGTGTGTGTGTGTGTGGGTGTGGGGTGTGTGTGTGTGTGTGTGTGTGTGTGTGTGTGTTTGTGGTACATTTAGGGTAAATGTGTGTATGTGTGTGTGGTAGGGTTAGTGTGTGGGTTTGTGTTGGGTAGGGTTAAGCTGAGCGTTTGTGTGCATGTATTTTCACCCACTTTAAATCGGAGTGGTGTTAGTTGTTGTTGGTGTTGTGGTTGTTGTGGTGATTTGATGGAGCCTCCTCTCTGCGCTGTGCCCCAGCTGGTGAAAGAGTGGTGTAACGGCCATCGAAGTGGCTTTAATGTTGCTGTTGGTACAACTCTCCCGCTATGGGAGGGAGGCTGCTGCTGTCTCAAGCCAGCTGCTTCCTACTCTGACGGGCTCAACCTTGTTGCCTTTTTACGCTTACCTCATGATGGAAAAAGGACGCAGGAACGCTGTAAAATCCCTGCTCTGGGCTGACCCTTTCGCACGCACCAAGCGACAGGAATCCCTCTTGTTGTGTTGTTGTACTTGGCATTCGTTCTTCGGAGAGACGCAGTTTGTCTTCTTTTTTTGTCTGGATCCGCGTTCACACCTCCTGCTTCCTGTTTGAAACCAGTTTGTCGCCACAGCTGTAGCTCTATGCTGACGGCTCCCTGACAGCGCTGGCTCACGTCTAAACAGCTGAACGGAAAAACTGAATAACGAATATTTACTGTGTATTGATGATCGGATGATGGACGGTTCGGCACAAAAAAAACAAAACGATCAGAGGCGTTGAATTGTAGCTAAAACACTTAACATCAATAAAATCAATAGAGACTTGTATTAATGTGACAGGCTTTCATGATAACGGGAATCCGACACCACCAAGGCCTGTGTTAGCGTGGACGTTATCGTGGACGGTCTCTTCAACGTTGCGTAATGTCATCTGTTTTTATTGTCATAACATCTCTGCTTACACAAAGATCTGGTTAGCCCGCGGTGAAGCGGACATCTTGTCCAACACAGGAGATGAGTCTCTAAAACATCAACTTCTTTCCACCTTGGTGCTTCTGCAAACGCATGATAGGAAATACTCCCAAGTGATAATTATAACAAGCCCTGTCATGTCAGAATAAAAGCATGAGAAAATAATATTCTGCAGTTCTAATCCAGGAGCTATTTCGGTCTCTGGAACTCGCATTTATGTCTCGTTCGGCCCCTTCCCATGCAATTTATCTATGAATACTTTTACTGTTATACACATGCACACATGCACATCAATAATGTATGTCCACACTCAGAATAATGTAACAACTCTGAATGTTTATATTCTTCAAATTGGAGTCAATGTACCTTATAACATTGTTTAAACTTATAAACTTTTTAAAAGTGGTAATAAGATGAGACCATAAAATGCATTCAGTCTAGAGGCACACGCGCACACCTCAGCTCGCACACACACACAAACACACGCACGCACACGTGCAAACACACACACACCCTCAGTTTGAAACACACATGCATTAACTCCCTAAACACACACACAGAAATACACATACACATGCCCACACACACACAAGTCTTGAAATGCACACACACACACACACACACACACACACACACACACACACACACACACACACACACACACACACACACACACACACACACACACACACACACACACACACACACACACACACACACACACACACACACACACACACACACACACACAAACACACACACCCCAAAAAACAAAATAGACACTCTGAGCCTTGGCCAACCCTCACTGCTCCCCTAAATCCCGGGAGGAATTAAGTCTTAATCTCCCTGAAGCGCTGGGAGGTTGCCTGTGACATCACACGCAGCACAAACAGCCTTAAATCTCCCTCCGAACAAGCAGGGGAGGCCTCCGCCCTCCGGTTCCCGATCACTCTTTCCCTCAGCATCTCCCCTCTGCCCTGGGGAGAACCCCCTTTTGGTTCCCTGGATGTTATGTGTTGTACGTCGACATAACAACACTTGGACACCACGGAATGATGCTCCGCCAGAGAGATTGATCACAGTCATGATAGGGAGAAGACCCCATCAAGGGCGGAAAGATACACAGAGAAGAGCGAGAGTTAGAGCGCCGTTAAGAAGGAGGAGAGCCAATCAATTGTGAAAGAGAACGACAACAGAGTGAGAGAAAGAACAAGAGCGACGGTGCTGATAACCCTCACATGAAATGACCATTAAAATATGCTTTCTCTGTTCCTATGGTCAGGTGGCTTGTTCGACGCGACTTTTTCATTCGTAAATAATTAGCTAATTTAAGTAGACATTCATTCATAGGACGTTGAACGATGGCTGTACATCTGTGGACATTACAGTGTTCTTGCGTGTGTATCTAGTGGACATTACAAGTCTATGTACCCCAAGTGGACATCACATGTCTACTTGGGGTACATCAAGGGGACATCATATGTAGACGAAGTACACCCTGGGACAAAACAAGTGCACTTTG
>OLKM01000158.1:143821-148821 GCA_900291075.1 Melanogrammus aeglefinus
ACTGATTGATGAATTATTCTGGGAATTACGTAACTGCTTACCCTAATATTTTTCATATTAGAAAAAAAATTAAATTGTGTCAGCATATACATATCATCCGTTTGGGTGTGTGTTTGTGTGTGTGTGTGTGTGTGTGTGTGTGTGTGTGTGTGTGTGTGTGTGTGTGTGTGTGTGTGTGTGTGTGTGTGTGTGTGTGTGTGTGTGTGTGTGTGTGTGTGTGTGTGTGTGTGTGTGTGTGTGTGTGGGCGTACATTTGGGTGTGTCTGTGTGCCTGCACATGTGTGTACATATTAACATCAGAGCCATGCATCAATCCATCCATGTGTCTCTCCCAGACATCGATGAGTGCAGCTTCTCCAGCTACATGTGTCAGCACCAGTGTGTCAACACCCCAGGGAGCTACACCTGCCAGTGTCCGGACGGCTACCAGCACCACGGAGCCAGACTGTGTCAAGGTACCCCCCCCCCCCACCCCCCGCCATCCCTGTATCTCTATTGGTCCTCCCCCATGTCAATCTTACTGCCTAACGTCTCCTATAGGGCTACGACGTCGTCCTACCTGCTCCTTAATATGTATGTGTTTTAGCCGAAGCAGCTTTTAAACGCAGACGCAAGAATAAAGGAACATGCAGGAGTTAGGCATCTTACTTAGCAGACTAACAGACTGGATATTTTTGGGGCCCATAATCAACAACAGACTTTTTGACTACCGAAAGGATATAGGCTAGGTCTGAAGATGCTTAATCCCCTACCTCCTTATTACACGTATGTAATAGAATTCACTGGAAGTTGCTTCGCATAAAAGCGTTCGTAAAGTTACTGAATACTAAATACAAATGGTAGATAGTGAGGCTCGACTTCAGAGATTGAACCAGCACACCGCAGCTAATACAAATCCATCCAGCACCCCCAACCCCTGTTCTGTAGCATTACCCCAGGGCCAGCTCGTTGTAAACCCCTGCACTCGGGATCCCAACCCCCAACAAATCCCTGGCTCTAAGGTCATGGAAAGAAGCATGGCGAGCGGCAGAGCAGGCACGGTGACCTTGTGTTTCCCCCGCTATGTCATCGCTATGATGTCACATTTATGATGTTGTTCCTCGCTAAGTGGGGACATTTACAGCCCAGAAGTCCTCTTCAAAGGGGAGCTGTTTTCTTTCTTTCTTTCTTTTTTATCCTTTCTCCCCGCCTCGGCTGGTCAGGTGAGGGGCAGCCATGTTCCCGCCCCTTGTGTCCCTGTGGGACCTCTTGTCTCCCTGTCGGACCTCTTGTCTCCCTGTAGCTCCTCTTGTCTCCCTGTAGCTCCTCTTGTCTCCCTGTAGGACCTACTGTCTCCCTGTAGGACCTCTTGTCTCCCTGTAGGACCTCTTGTCTCCCTGTAGGACCTCTTGTCTCCCTGTCGGTACCTCTTATCTCCTGTAGTCTCTGTCTCCTGTAGGACCTCTTGTCTCCCTGTCGGTCCTCTTGATCTCCCTGTAGGACCTCTTGTCTCCCTGTAGGACTCTCTTGTCTCCCTGTAGGTCCTACTGCTCCTGTGTCTTGTCTCCTGTAGGACCTCTTTGTCTCCCTGGTAGGACCTCTTGTCTCCCTGTAGTCGTGTCTGTCCTCTGTGTCTCGTCTGTCGTGGCCTCTTGTCTCCCTGTAGGACCTACTGTCTCCCTGTCAGGACTCTTGTCTCCCTGTAGGACCTCTTGTCTCCCTGTAGGACCTCTTGTCTCCCTGTAGGTCCTCTTGTCTCCCTGTAGGACCTCTTGTCTCCCTGTAGGACCTCTTGTCTCCCTGTCGGACCTCTTGTCTCCCTGTAGGACCTTTTGTCTCCCTGTAGGACCTTTTGTCTCCCTGTAGGTCCTCTTGTCTCCCTGTAGGTCCTACTGTCTCCCTGTAGGACCTCTTGTCTCCCTGTAGGACCTCTTGTCTCCCTGTAGGACCTCTTGTCTCCCTGTAGGTCCTACTGTCTCCCTGTAGGACCTCTTGTCTCCCTGTAGGACCTCTTGTCTCCCTGTAGGTCCTCTTGTCTCCCTGTAGGACCTCTTGTCTCCCTGTAGGACCTCTTGTCTCCCTGTAGGACTCCTTGTCTCCCTGTCGGACCTCTTGTCTCCCTGTAGGACCTCTTGTCTCCCTGTAGGACCTCTTGTCTCCCTGTAGGACCTCTTGTCTCCCTGTAGGACTGCTTGTCTCCCTGTAGGACCTCTTGTCTTCCTGTAGGACCTACTCTGTCCCTGTGGAACGGCTCGTCTCACTGTTGGACACAGGAGGATAAATTAAATGAAACCAAGGACAATATAATTATCTAAAGATTTGCCAACATTTTAAAAAAAGAACTACAAATTAAAGCATGCTTCAAACTCTAAGTATAACCGTTGGTCTCTTGGAGAGACCAAACTATGATCTTTATGGAATCTGAGACATCTTTACTGCTCTACTGTCTGTTTTTTACCGGACTTTATCTTGGTATGTATAAATCGGTGTTGTTTTTGCAGGATATATTAAGCTGTAGCTGTAGCTGTATGTTAAGCTGTATTTCTGACTCGTGTCCCTCTGACTCTCAACGCGCTCTCTCCTCTCCTCTCCCTGCGGTCCAGATATAAACGAGTGTGAGAAAGGCACCCATGACTGCAGGGAGGACGAGATGTGTTGGAACTACTATGGAAGTTTCCGCTGTTACCCCAGCAACCCTTGCCAGGAGCCCTACGTCAGGACCGGCGAGAAGTCAGTTGGACCACATCCTCCTCTTTGAGCCTTTGATTATTTAACGCTGGACCTCATTGCTACACATCACTAGAGAGATCACACTGAGAGGCAGGATACCCCTGTCATGTGTCATGTTTAAGAGTCCCTTCAAGTTGCTTTTCCATAAAGGTCTATTCTAACTTACTAAATATAATACAAATTATTATTATTCAATTGACCCTTTCTCTCGCAGCCGCTGTAGCTGCCGCTCCCAGACAGACTGCCAGGGCGTCACGCCCTCCATCATCTACAAGTACATGAGCATCCAATCGGAACGCCCCGTGCCGTCGGACATCTTCCAGATCCAGGCGACCAACATGTATGCCAACACACACAACACCTTCAGGATCAAATCCGGCAACGAGGCCGGAGAGTTCTTCCTCAGGGTAAGGCTTGGATCGACAGTGACCCTACAACATGTCAACTTACGTTAACGCAAATGTTAACAACAAGGTTCTAACAGAAATATGTATTGACATGATATTTTAAAATCGGATCTAGATTTTAAAAGATGTGCAGCCCGGCTAACACAAACAGTAACGTTCTGACGTTGATTGAATGTAGTCAGCTATTGATTTTGGATTCAGCAACTAATTCTTCCTTATTTGTTCTTTGGTTCATTATTTCTCTCTGTTTCATTCTTTCCTTCATCCCTTCATCTTTCACTCCATCCATCCACTCTTTCTCCCATCGTTCATCCCTTCATCTATCACTCCATCCATCCATCCACTCTATCTCCCATCGTTCATCCCTTCATCTATCACTCCATCCATCCATCCTCCCTTTCTCCCATCATTCATCCCGTCATCTATCACTCCATCCATCCATCCTCCCTTTCTCCCACCCTACACCCACTCCCCCACCCGCCTCCCAGCGCTCCAGCAACATGAGCGCCATGCTGGTGATGACCAAGGCCCTGAGCGGGCCCAGTGAGCACGTGGTGGACCTGGAGATGATCACCCAGCACCTGACCATGAACTACCGCTCCAGCTCCCTGCTGCGGCTCACCGTCATCGTGGGGCCGTACGCCTTCTAAGCACGTAGCTTGCCCACAGCCTGCCCCCTCGCCAAGGGTCCTGCCAGGCTAGCCCCCTAGCCCTGCCCAGATAGAGCCCCCCCAGCTCAGC
Source organism: Melanogrammus aeglefinus (assembly GCA_900291075.1). Lineage (NCBI taxonomy): Eukaryota > Metazoa > Chordata > Actinopteri > Gadiformes > Gadidae > Melanogrammus > Melanogrammus aeglefinus. The sequence continues at coordinate 147,679 of OLKM01000158.1, forward strand.
ATTACAGATAGATTCACAGCCACGACCGTCAGACTCTTCAGCAAAGCTTTTTTCCTTAAACAGCAGGAACATCCAGAGCACCCGAATCAGACCAGGACAATCCAATCCAGAACAACTGGGGCCAAGCCAGTTTGTTCTAGAACATTCCAGATCAAGCCAGTCAATGTCCAAGCATTCCAGTACAGGCCAGAATGTTCCAGGTCCTGACCACACCAATCGAAGCCAGTCCAAGTCAGAGTAAGGCCAGAATAAGCCATGTGTCTACTAGGCTTTTTCTTTGGTGCAGGGTGAAATCAAATAATTTTACCCCTTGGAATGAAATCCTTTTAAAGAGTGTAGCATGGATGCTTCATAGCACTTGTGAATCTAGGTCCAAATACATCTCAGATAAAGCACACTTACCAAGCATGGGAGCAAGTGTATCGGCTGTATTGCAGTGAATAGGGAAAGATTTTATAAAAGAGACCCCAGCCCCCATGACAATGAATTTCTATTGGACACACATCCAAACAGGGATGCATGTATTCCAAACTTCCAGGCCTTTTCATATTTACCTTAAGCAGCTGTAAATATAATATATATATGCTTCTCTTAAACAGCACTAACTAATAGCTTACCCCTGGATCAATAGTGACGTTCAAAAGCCTCTTCTAGACTTACAATGAACAATTACCAGGTGCATTATAGGTCAACTTAAAATATAAATGCAGCACGTACCAGTGAAAGTGTTGCTTGCACTTGCTTGCCCTTTCATTCTTTGTCAATGAAATGCCTTTTATTCAAGAATGGAGGAGTCTATTATACAGTTTCCCCATTCAGGCTAGGAAAGTTGCCTGTGTTTATACTCCGGAGTAATCATTTCCAGAGCTGTCCAAAAGGGTAGAATTGTATTCTCTGGGGTCCTGTTATAAATAATAGTGCCTTCTTTGTGACAACAGGCTTGCATCCAATAACCTCTCATTCATCATCAATTCATGCGTATACGGGCCCATGTTTCTGCGTGTGTGAGTGATGGTGTGTTGCGGTGTGATATGGAATAATGGATGATAATGAAAGATTGAGGGAAAGTCTGAGAAGTTTTCTCCAATCCCCCACCCCCCAGGCCCTTTTCGTTGGGTAGATGTCGGTGATCTGTTTATGTAT
>OLKM01000158.1:155187-347687 GCA_900291075.1 Melanogrammus aeglefinus
AGAGAGAGAGAGAGACAGAGAGAGAGAGAGAGAGAGAGAGAGAGAGAGAGAGAGAGAGAGAGAGAGAGAGAGAGAGAGAGAGAGAGAGAGAGAGAGAGAGAGAGAGAGAGAGAGAGAGAGAGAGAGAGAGAGAGAGAGAGAGCGAGCAAGCTCTGCCTTGTAGAGTGTTCAACTGGATTAAAAACACACAAATCTCCAAAGGGATTTACCTAATATACCTCTAACTAGTGTAATAAAGATGTATAAGGTTCAATGACTAGCAAGCCTTGAGCACAAATGCGTCTGTAAAACACTGAGCATGGCATGTGTGTGCCAGTGAGCAGATGGTGAAACCCGAGACTAGATGGCTTTTTTTTCCCCCATTTTAGAAAGATGCTGCCAATTATCAGATTTGTTCTTCTTCAATTTCCACAGGACGGGCGATAAACATATTATTTCTTCCTGACTGGAGAAATATTGGGGCATGCTTGACTGCTACGGGGAGGGGGGGATTACGGAGCATGGGGTGGGGGACAAAATAGGAGTTTCTTCCAGTCCTGCAATGCAGTCTCATCTCAATCTTCTCATCTTAATTTGCCCATCCCCTTACTCCCATTCAACATACTTCTTCATCGCCTTGCGTCAGGAGAAACAACGCTAGCGCTTTGACATGTAGCTGCCTCCATTTGAGAGTGGGTTGCTGGCCTGTGAGAGCTTGTAATAGCATTCAGCCCTGGGTGTACATGCAATCATTAGGCCGATGTCAATGCCCATTACATTCCACACCGGCTCAGGTACACGGTGCGCAACGAGGGCACGTCCACTGGATGTGTGGACGTGGATTTGTTGGTAGATGCATTTGTATGCTGGACAGAGTGCTGCACAGGGCCTGTTGTTTTCCAAAGCAACAACAGCACAGCAGTGCAAAAGGGAATCGCATGGATGAATGGTCTTGGATGGCGAATCTACCTGCTGTTCATTTGATTTGATTAATACAACAAAATTAAACCACTAAAAATGGTCAGTGTTTTGGTTTGGTCTTACCGTGTAACTGGATAATGTTAGGGCAAGCAGGGGATTACCAAAAAAAAAAACTCTCTAATCAAATGTACCTTGGAGCAGGGCTGATAAACACTGATCCTACCCCCGGTGAGAGCGTGCCTGCAGGGGGCCTGTGGTCCCCAATCTGCTGCTGGGCCTGGAGGATCTGCAGTGTTGAGATCCACTCCACACTGGGATCAGGTGGAGCATTCCACAAATGCCCCTGTCTACACGCCAAGTTCCAGGCACTCAGATGTTTGTTTTGTTGGACAATACACTCTCCCCCCCCCCCCCCCCCCCCCCCAACATACACGCACACAAACACACACACACACACGGAACACACACACACACACACACACACACACACACACACACACACACACACACACACACACACACACACACACACACACACACACACACACACACACACACACCACACACACACACACACACACACACACACACACACACAACACACACACGCACACACACACACACAGACACAGACACAGTCAGACACACACACACACACACACACACACACACACACCCGCACACACACACACACACACACACACACACACACACACGCACACACACACACACGACACACAGCACACACGCACAGACACACACACACACACACACACACACACACACACACACACACACACACACACACACACATCTTCATTTTTGTTATTCAATCTCTGGCAAGGAAGTAAATGGAAGGCATAGCATTCCATTTTTTTTGTAGGTCGATATTTTGCTTGTGCAATAATCCTGAGATAAGGCTTTTGAAAAATAAGAGATAGAAATGCTAAACAAATAATCAGCACATTGCATATGTCCGAAACAAAAGAAGCCCAACGTGTCAGTGGCCCTTCACTACCAATGTCTGGCTGTTATTGTGAGGAGCCACTGCTATGCTGGGACCATTGTTACAGAGCCCCTGTGTCAGACAGGTCAGAAGACAGAGAAGGAGAGAGAGAGGACAGAGAGGACAGAGAGAGAGAGAGAGAGAGAGAGAGAGAGAGAGAGAGAGAGAGAGAGAGAGAGAGAGAGAGAGAGAGAGAGAGAGAGAGAGGAGAGAGAGCAGAGAGAGAGAGAGAGAGAGAGAGAGAGAGAGAGAGAGAGAGAGAGAGAGAGAGAGAGAGAGAGAGAGAGAGAGAGAGAGAGAGAGAGACACCCCTAACCCTATGACTGTAATAACTAGAAATTGTCAAGTAGACCGTATCATAAAGACTTAATTATGGTGCTGACGATGATGATGATGATGATGATGATGATGATGATGATGATGATGATGATGATGAGAATGCTGCTGATGATGATGATGATAAAAATGAAATACCAATGGGTCCCGATATTAAAACTGAGCAAGATCTGCTAGCCAAATTTTCAGATTTATTCATTAGTCGGGGGGACCCGACCTCGTGCTAACTGGAATAGACTAAGGCCGAAAGTTGGTTTGCAATGAAAGCCTGACATCTAGTGGACGAGTTGGTAACACGCGTTGTGGTTCACCCTCCATCACCCCTAGCGTTGTGTTCATTCAAACGACGTCATACTGTAGCCTAACCAATGGGCAAAAAACCGCTACACAATCTATAGTACCATCCCGGATGTAGAAATTATGAGGAATGCAATGCAATGGGGATCCAAAAGACGGCAAAGTCTTCTCAGTTTCCAGAGCAAGTAAAGGCCTTCTGTTTGGGAACCGACATCAACTGACATAGGGAGGTTGCTATAAGAGTTAAAACCCAACCTCCGATTAAGAGTATCTAAACAGACAATAACCAAATATTAATGCAACCCGAAAAATTTCAAACAAAGTTTAAATCATTAAAAAATGAATGGATCATGCTCTTTTTGAGTTCATTGCAAGCGAATAGGAATATATATATAGTAGGCCTATTGTGGCAAATATTATAGTATTATCTTATACAAGAGCCTTCTGGGTCTGCTTTGACTAGGCAATGCTGTATTAAATATGTATACATAATATATATTTCTAATATTTAATAGCAATTGCATTTTCAATCAGCATAACATTTCGGGGGCTGGGTGAAACAACATAGGAACCTTTTACATAAAAAAAAATACTTTGTGAATGATTCGGCTATTATGAGAGAGAGGGAGACAGAGGGGAGATTGAGAGAATCTTCCATCTTTCCTGTGTGCTGTTCCCTTGCTGTGGGAGGTTAGCGATGCGCGGCGCAGTGCAGCGCAGCAATAGACCCGTCCGTTTTTTCTGCTCAACACGTTCCCGACACATCTCCCTGGCCTATCCCCGTCTCTCCTGCTACAGCGTCCTCACACACTGCCTTGAGCTACCTGAGGAAAAGGGCACTCCGCCACAAATAAATCTGCGTTAAAAGTGGACGATTTTCGCGCAGTATGGTGCGGTAAACATCGCTTGTTTACTTCGCTGACGAGGACGACAACGCTGAGCGAGATGGTAGACGTATAGAGGAGCCTCTCTGCCCATCGGATCGCACGGTCTCCGCGCTGCCCAGCCTGCTGCATCGCCGAGCGGCCTGTAAAGCACAACATGTCGACTAGAACGCCATTGCCGACTGTGAATGAACGTGATACTGAGAATGTAAGTGTTATCTCCAGCAGAAAAGCCAAATGTATTGTTGACATTGTAGCGGAAAGGTTTTTTCAAAATCGGACACTCTTATTGTGGGTTGTTCTGGGGCAGCAGCGATTTTAGGGAGCGGGGGTGTTTTTGGGCTACCAATGTTGCAGAATGACTCGACCAATCACCAGCCCGGCCCGTATGACGGCCATAAAGACACGATATCGTGGAATAAACAGGCGAGCTTTTGTGCATTTCGTGGCGTTTCGTGAATTAACAATGCAGAGTTTCTGGCCTAGCTAACGCACTGCGTCAGTATAGCTAGCTTTATGGGCAATACGAAGGTTAAGTCGTTTTGTTGTGACTCTCAATCCGGCTTTTTGTTAGGTAGACTGTGGGGAAATATGTTGCTGCCCCTGTTGCAAGTGGGTATATTGTAGTGCAGGGCGTCAATATTCGGGGGATGGGGGGGGTGATGCTGTCCCACTTTTCAATAGCCGTTCTCGGTAGCATCACAACGTGACATGACATCCATCACCTAGGATGTCCGCTCTTGCTGCATACCCGTTCTTTTTTTTTTATCTCGCTATACCCCACTCGGATGTTGTGGTGTTGTAAAACGGCACATATGCATGCCATGCATCAACAGGAAGCTAATTAGGCCATGCGAGATATCCCGTCCAATGTGATGGAATGTCCATCATGATCGATCTCCCCTCTCTCTCTCTATCACACACACACACACACACACACACACACACACACACACACACACACACACACACACACACTCTCTAGGTCTGATGACAACCTATGCATTGTGTGTTGACAGGGTATGACATCAGGGTTCGACTTGTTTTCCTGGAATGAACCGTTGCCCAACTATATCCGAAATAATGGAGCATATCATATTTCAGAGACAATGGACATTACAAGAAGCTATGCTTTCTATTTATAGGTAAACACTCACTGCTAAATCACTACACTTAATATATCCAGAGGTAGGGCTTTTCTGAATAATCTATAAATACTGTTGTTGTATTTTAAGCAGGTCATTTAAATAAGAGTGGGTGGTGGATTCAACATCATTGAGCAGATGGTCACAGACCATTACCAATTTACAAAATAGCTAAGATCGTTTCATATTTAAAAGTTATCGGCCTACATTAAACATTATTGTCGAAATATGGTATAAACTATAAAAAAAGATTTATACTCTAAAGTATTGCAATAGATTGAGCTGTCTAACTGCTCTGACATTAACTGTGTCAAAAGTCATTTTAGCTCTGCCTTTATCAACACTGGCAGTAGCTAGCCTAGCCTAGCCTTTTATCCATTCCTCTGTAGCACACAGCCCAAGGGCCACTGACTGACGATCTGTATTGCATAACTACCTATTACTCAGAGAGAGACAAGGGGCTTTTAGTGCAAAATGAAGAACATGGTTGTGCCATGACTTTTCCCTATGCTTCCATCTCTACCTTGGTAGTGTCGTGTGTGTGTGTGTGTGTGTGTGTGTGTGTGTGTGTGTGTGTGTGTGTGTGTGTGTGTGTGTGTGTGTGTGTGTGTGTGTGTGTGTGTGTGTGTGTGTGTGTGTGTGTGTGTTGCTTATAACAGTGCTGGTGCTAAAATAGCCGGAGGACAGTTTTGACCTAAAGCCAAGCAAATAGTGACGCGTAAATGACCGCTACCGGTCAGACAGCTGTCTGATCTCAGCAGCAGCAGCTAGTCTGACGCCATCGCCACCAGTGTACCACTGAATGGTCTGCCAAAACGGGCAGCCAATCAAAATTTCCCCTCCGTCCGTTTTTTTCTAAATATCTTATCGTCCCCCTCATAGTCACGTCTCTGTCGCAAACGCGCACACGCACACTGGGGACGTTGTCGGGATCATGTAGTGTGCTCGTGCGACGCTTCTTCACACAGGAAGTAGGCAAGCTCTGTGTGACGTGCGCTGCTGCACCCGGCCGGTGTAACGTTACCGTGGTGAAAGAGGAGCAGGGCAGCCTGGGTAACCAGACCAAGGCTTTTATTCTCAGGGCTGGGGCGTGGCGCTCCGCAGAAACAGTGGATCATGGGAGCTTTCACCTGGAGTGACATCAGCAGCTGGTATAGCCCAGCCTGACACAACACCGTTCTGCTCTCTTGTGTCATCTCTCTCTCTCGCTCAGCTGTCTCTCTTACACTATTTTTGTAGTGAGCCCATCAAATTAATAATTGTGAGTTGCGGCTTTGGGACAGAGCTAGCTTCTGAGGGTCATGGGGTTGTTTCATATTACAATCCACATATTGCATTCATTTATCACCCAGCATTAATTGGATTACTTTGTAATCAAAGGTTCTGCTCATTACTTCTCATTATTTTGCTACAAGATGATGACGAGGTGGTCAGGAAGGAAGCAGTATGGGGGCGACCTGATTTTCATACATCTCTTTTCCTGTAATCGGTTCATTGCTGATGGGCCAGGTATATCCCTTGCCTTTGCACACACATACTCCCACTGCACAGCCCTGGCTTTCAGTGTGAATATCACTTAAGCCTTAGTGTGCGCAAGCCAGGCTCCTTAAAGGAAAAATGCAATCTGAGCGGAGCAAGGAACCAGGCTAAAGTGTCGTTGTCTACACTGCTCAAAAGTAACAAACGGGTGGGTTTTCTTTTGTACTCAGGGCAGGATATTCTAATGGTGAGGGTGTATAACCCCTAGCTAAAAGGGTCTGGCTTCGACCCCCCCAAAGTCTGAAGTTTGTAGGAATCCAAGAGGGCTGAGCGCCTACCTGCTCACTAGTGACCACAGGGTATCTCTTTTAGTTAAAAGCTTTTCTCTCCTAAACGAAAATGGATTCGGCATGCTTCTGGTCGTTTATTCGCTCTGCCCTTCTGCGTTCTTCCCGCAGCACTCGTCGGACGGCTTCGTGGAGCCCCCCGTCCCGCCCACCAAGTCGGCCAGCCGCCACAGCCTGCCGCGATGCCGAAACTCTCTGACCTCCACAGAGGAGCACCCCCACATCGGCAACTACAGGCTCCTCAAGACCATCGGCAAGGGGAACTTCGCCAAGGTCAAGCTCGCGCGGCACGTCCTCACAGGCCGAGAGGTGAGACGGTGGGGCGACCCTGTTGAACCAGGGATGAGATGAAAAGTTGTATTTCTTTATGTAGTTTTGGTTTGAGAGAAATGCCCACACCCTCAGAGTTATACCCCTTTATAACCGCATAACTGTAGTAAGACGTTATATACACGCTGTGGTGTTCAACTCCTCAGCTGATCTGAAAGCTGCTGTTCATCAAAGCAACTGCTTTCACAGGACTTCTGTTTCTGCACAGGACTACAGTGCACAGTAGCTGCATTTCAACTCGCATCCTGTTTGTTGAAATTGGCTACTCAACCAGTCAGTATGCCGAGTTTGCGACTCAGTCAGTATTGCGATTGTAAATCATGTCCGGGGTGCGGGTGTTTTGGTCTCTCCTTTTCTTCAGTTGGCAGGAGTTCTATTTCTATGTGTTTTTTTTTATCAAATATTTTTTATGTTGGATTTTGTTCTATTTTTAGAGAATTAGTGAAGGCCCACAGCTGCCATTTCTCATTCAGAAATGGCACAGGGAGAGAAAAAATGTCCTGTTGTGAAAGTGTCATTTTTGACAGTGCTTTTGTCTTTGTGGGTCACTTACCAAGCTCAAATTCACACTTGCTATCTCTCCATCTCTCCCTCCCTCTCTCTCTGTCTGCTGGCCTCCATCTCCCTCTCTGTCTTGCCTTTAAACATGAAGCTATTGTCGCTGCATTGCCAGTGATCCAAACCCTGCCATGTTGTGTCTGTAAGTAAAGCTCCTGTTTCCCAGGGACAGAGAAAAAAGGAAAGAAAAGGTGACCTGCAGTCTGTGTACCGTCTCTCTCCCACTGGCAGAGTCTTAGAATCAGTTACTGGTCTCTCTCCCACTGGCAGAGCCTTAGAATCAGTTACTGGTCTCTCTCCCACTGGCAGAGCCTTAGAATCAGTTACTGGTCTCTCTCCCACTGGCAGAGCCTTAGAATCAGTTACTGGTCTCTCTCCCACTGGCAGAGCCTTAGAATCAGTTACTGGTCTCTCTCCCACTGGCAGAGCCTTAGAATCAGTTACTGGTCTCTCTCCCACTGGCAGAGCCTTAGAATCAGTTACTGGTCTTCTCTCCCACTGGCAGAGCCTTAGAATCAGTTCCTGGTCTCTCTCCCACTGGCAGAGCCTTAGAATCAGTTACTGGTTTCTCTCCCACTGGCAGAGCCTTAGAATCAGTTACTGGTCTCTCTCCCACTGGCAGAGCCTTAGAATCAGTTACTGGTCTCTCTCCCACTGGCAGAGCCTTAGAATCAGTTACTGGTTTCTCTCCCACTGGCAGGGTCTGAGAATCAGTTACTGGTCTCTCTCCCACTGGCAGAGCCTTAGAATCAGTTACTGGTTTCTCTCCCACTGGCAGAGCCTTAGAATCAGTTACTGGTTTCTCTCCCACTGGCAGGGTCTGAGAATCAGTTACTGATCTCTCTCCCACTGGCAGGGTCTGAGAGCCAGGAGCTGGTCTCTGCAGCCTGGGTGCTTCTGCTGGCACCTCTAGTGTATCTGTTCTCTCACACCCTCTTATCTAATCAAGTTACACATAATAATAATAATATCCCCAGTCACGCTGCACAGGAGGATCCCTGAGTTAGCTGGGTCTCCTCTTTATGCTGATTCCTGTTTTAATGCCTAGTCTCTTGCTTTGGTTGGGTGGGCTGGGGGTGTGTGGGTTACCGGCTACTGCCTACTTTTTCGCTGGGAAGGTCAGGCACTGATGTAATGTGTTCGCTTGCCCTTGCTGGTTCATCAGAATGCACAGGCATTGCTGTGAGTCAGAGAAAACAGGTGGGGGGCAGAACAGGCGCGTGGCGCTAATGCTGATGGGTCAACCACAATGCGTACAAACTGGGGTTAGCACAATGCTTACAGACCAGTTAAGCACAATGCTTGAAGACCAGTTAAGCAAAAGTCGTACAGACTAGGGTTAGCATATGCTAATGGGTTTTGGGATTGGCAAAAAGCTGATAAAGCAGACCTGGTTACGAACTGGGACCTCCTGAATGGCACTCTCCTTTATGTCCTAAATAGCCCTTGATTTCACACACACACACGCACGCACACACAAACACACACCTTGAGCTAGGCAATATATGTTTTTCAATTATTAGAAGAAGAGGATTAACCTGTACTAACTAGTAATGGGTATGAAGCCAGCACTGAACCCATCTTGGCTATTTAACTTGTATGCCTCTCGCTTGTTACTTTCCTAATTTCAAGATGCGTTGTCATTTCATCCCTACTGTTATTCACTTGCTTTAGAATATTTATTGTGTTCAGGGGAGGAATGTAGGCATAAAAAAAAAATAAACACATAGTTCGTATAACTATTGAAGCCGCTGCTTTTGTTGTATTGAATGACCTTGACCCTGGCTCGCTGTCCTCGCTGCGTGCCGCGACGAGGAACACAGATGAACACACGGGTACTAGAGCCCTCCACCACAGACTTCCTGTTGTCCTTCCCATCGTCCACGCGTGTGTTTATGTGGACGTATGTGCTTGCATCACGCGTGTCGGTCCTGTCACATAAGCATGGAACGTATAGTAGTGAATAATTAACAGGGTTGCCCTTCTGTCACTGTGGATCTAAATAATTTATCGTTAAATAAATTACCCCAAGGGGGGGGGGGGGGCGAACGCACACATACACACTTAGACATGCATGCAGAGGATCACACTCATAACCGTAGCTCAGTGTCAGTCCCTCTAGCCACACCCAGCTTGCATCAGCCCCTCACCCCCCCCCCCCCCCCCCACACCCCCAAGTGGAGGAGAGGGTTTTCTTCAGATTTCGTACTACTGACTCACGCAACTGTCGGACAATCATGCAGAGCACGACAGAAAGCGCTACACGGTCATGTCCACTCTAAGGAGAGTGAATATGATATACGGTACGGTGTGAAGAGAAGCACAGCATACAGGCCACGGGCTAGTACTCCACAGGGGGAGGGAGTTGTGTCCATGCACCTGCCCACCTCATCCTGGCCACAAATAGACGATAACTGCATAATGTCTGCAATAGACAAGAGCATCTCTCTCCCTCTCTCTCGCTCTCTCACGTGGCATCTCTCTCGCTCTCTCTCGCTCTCTCTCGCTCTCTCTCGCTCTCTCTCTGTCTCTCTGTCTCTCTGTCTGTCTCCGTCTCCCCCTCTGTCACTCACTCCCCTTTATTCTCTCACGCTGTCTCTATCTGTGGTGCCATCACTCTTGCTCACCCGCCATCTCTCTCTCCCTCTCTCGCTCTCTCTCCCCTTTCTCTTTCTAATGCTTGCTTGCTTACTCTTTCTCTTTCCTTTGCTTGCTCACACTTTTTCCGCTCTGTTCCTCTTTCCCCCACATTCTTCCTCTTTCTCTTCCTCTCTTTCTCTTTCTTACTTCCTTTTCCCTATACTCTTCCTCCTCTGCATGATCTGTTCCTGTCTTTGATGTATAGTGCAGTAGCCTTTGGCTTCTCGTCTATGTGCTTTTGTCCACATATTTCTTATTGTATCCACCTTGTGTCTAATTTGGGGTGTACAGGAGATGAGTGGCACCCCCGACGTCTGCCTTAGAGTGGGGTTGCGCTGCAGGGATGTGGGGCGGGTTTGGAGAACCCCCTTGTTATTTCTCATAGCAGTCCCACCAATTCGCAGGATTCTGTGACTCTGCATTCTCCTCCACCTCAGCCTAGGGCCGCTCTTAAAGGCCCACAGGATACAACCAGAGATATCCGTTCACGCGGGCTTATTAGCTTACTGTTTTAATTAGGCTGTAACGAGCGTGTAGTTGCTCCAGTGGCGCTCTCGTTACTAATATCTCCCCTGTCTCATGGTAATGGTTTTATGATCGCAAACGCTATGAGATTCATAGCGTCGGCTTGGAGGGCTGCCATATGTGGGATTTTTGTTTCACTAGAGGCGTGGCGGCCATGTTGTGTGGGCTTATCAAGCCGTATGTCTGTGTGATGATGTAGTACACAAAAAAGACATTGAGTCGTGGCTTCCCCAATTAAATTTGCAGTGATGGATTTATGGTTTTATTAACTGTATCGTTATATGCAGTCACAGTTAGGCGAACATTTCTGGCACTGATGCAAAAACAACAACTGGTATAGAAAAGATGCTTAATCAGCTGCTTATAGACATCATTTATCAGCTCAATGTACTAAGAGAGGGTGAGGGGCTGGCACCGAAGGGCCTTCTAGTGTGCTGAGCTCTCAGAATCACAGCACATTGTCTCTGCTGTCGGGCGGAGGGGAGAGTTGCATGCCAGTCGGCTAGCAAATCAGTTAACTAGCAACCATCGGTCCTATGGAATCACAGCGAAGGACTCTGTGTTTGCAGCCACTTTGTGTGTGTGTGTGTGTGTGTGTGTGTGTGTGTGTGTGTGTGTGTGTGTGTGTGTGTGTGTGTGTGTGTGTGTGTGTGTGTGTGTGTGTGTGTGTGTGTGTGTGTGTGTGTGTGTGTGTGTGAGACAACTCCTAGTTATTCACAATGATTTTACACACATTTTGTTTTTAACAGCTGCAAATCAAAGCTCCAGTTATGAAAGACTGGCCGGCTGCCTGTACCAGGGTTTTCGTTTAGTTTTTTTCTAACTGTTGGATGTAAAATAATGAGGACGCACTGCTGTACGGCCCCGAGGCCTGTGTGGTGTGTTTACTGCACAAACCAGAGAAAGGCAAATGGATTATCCAGTTTGGCTTCTAACTTTTTTTCTCTCTCTCTCTCTCTCTCTCTCTCTCTCTCTCTCTCTCTCTCTCTCTCTCTCTCTCTCTCTCTCTCTCTCTCTTCTCTCTCTCTCTCTCTCTCTCTCTCTCTCTCTCTCTCTCTCTCGTCTCTCTTCTCTCTCTCTCTCTCTCTCTCTCTCTCTCTCTCTCTCCCCCTCCCTCCCCCCAGGTGGCTGTGAAGATCATAGACAAGACCCAGCTGAACCCCACTAGTCTACAGAAGGTAACACCCTGCTTCCCCCTGCCTCACACCACATACTGTAGAGAGACCACACCGTTTGGTTGGTTCTCTGCCTCTCTGTCTGTCTCTCCAACACTCGTCTCCCTCTTTATGTTTCTCTCTCACTGTCTGTCGCTCTCTTTATGTCTTGTCTCTTTTGCTTTCTTTGTCTGTCCCTCTCTTTCTCTGTCATTCTCACGCTCTTTGTGTGTGTTTTGTTTTTCTATATATGTTTCTCACATGCACACTGTGGGTTTGTGGTGCAGGATCAGCTGGTGAAAACACCCCCTCCTCCACCACCGTTCCCTCCCACTCTCCCTGGTTTGTCCTGCTGTCTGATTAGTGGTCGTATAAGCAGAACCCGAGCACACTGAGGTTAAGGAAGTGTCTGATGCGACTAGGGATCTACATATATGCCCTTCCGTTCCTGTGGATCAAAGGCATGTACATGGCATAACTTAGCCCACAACATGCACAGAAATACACTCATGTACACTCATGTGCGCACGTGCACACCACATGCAAAAACACACACATGTACAAAGGCCGAAATACACATGCATGTAAGCAGTTCCACATGCATATATATATGCATGCGTACATACATACACACACATAACACACACACACACACACACACAATTTCCTCTTGCGTGTGGAGCAATACAATTGTACATCTGTATGTTGGTCCGTGGCCATGGATCCAGAGATGAGAAGAGATGATCAATTGTTTATGTGTCCCAGCATGCAACTGGGCCTCATAGAATTGTATGACCGACTGTGAGGCGAATTGCATTACCACTCTCTCAGTACTTCCTCTTTTGGGAGACATTTCAAAGGAATCCCAGGGTGAGGCTGGGGTTGGTCACAACAGTCTAGAGTTATTCAGAAACAGTTAATGGGACTGTTTTATAAAACATATACAAAACCAACCTTTTCATTGCATTGAGGACCATTCTGAAGAACATATCAGAGCCTGGGCAAAGATAAGGTCTCAAAATACATATTGTATCATTTTGCTAGTCTCAATAGAGCTTATTTTTCTTACTGACTTTGGTACCATGTTGACAAAATACGGGTGATGATACCTAACCCCAAGGCTTCCTCCTGAGCTCTGCCTGGACCCAGAGGGGGAGGGAGGGGGAGAGACCCAGGTCGCGGGCCCCCTCCCTGGGTTTATAGGCTGTAGTGGGGCCATCAATAGGAACTCATTGGACGTCACCAGTAGGGGGGCGGGCTCAGCATCAGCAGTGTTTTGAGCCAGTCATAGCTTTTTTTATTGCAGCCTGCTGTCTCGCGATGCATATGGAAGAGCAAACATGCTGTTTGACCACTGATCGAATGCCTCTGTTGAATTATTCATGAGGCCCCTTAAAGGTCTAGCGTTGGCTGTAGTCGACCCGGTGTGTGTGTGTGTGTTGTGTGTGTGTGTGTGTGTGTGTGTACGTGTGTGTGTGTGTGTGTGCGTGTGTGTGTTGGGTACTAGCGGGGCCTTGCCTGCTGTGAATCCTCTGGTCCTGGACTGGCGAAATGGTCTATTAAGCAAGAGCCCCATCTGCAATGCAGAAGCTGTTTCTTTTTGAATGCAGCAGCAGTGATCTACTGGATTATATTGATTTGTCTCCTAGACTCTGGTGTCCTGTCCTTGTGAACTTACACCAGTGTTCATGGAACCGGGTCCTGCCCCCCGGATATAAAGGCCCTGGGCCTCCTCTTGGTTGCCTGTAATCGCCAGGCCAATTGAGGAATGCGTACACGTCTGGAACTTCTCAGTTCACGCTCCCATCATTTTCGGTTATTGACGGGCGCAAAACCAAATGCCTCTGGACGCATTTGGCTAGATCTACAATTAATCACAGCAGTGAACGTGTGACACATCAGTGGCAGCCATCTTTTGAAAATGACTCATCTATGCTCCTCTGTGCGGTCATGGTATCAAATAGTGGATTTTCAGAGCAATGATGGCACTTTGCATGGTGATGGAACCTTAATCTATCAACAAGCGATGTAAATAATTTTGTTCGGCCTGCGACTAACTTGTATAAACTGTTATTTTGATAGTTGATTAAGCAGTGACATATTTATTAATAATCATTAATTCATTATTGGTTGACATTAATGGTTTTTCATAACGTATGGTGGGTAACTTGTTATGAGCGCATGTGCAAGCACGCACTAATTCACATGCACACCGACGTATTTCCACGTGCATATACTCCCGCAACTCAAGTTCCAGGAGATGGATTACACACAGAGGCAGAGTCCATGCTGGGACTTCTTCTGAACACAAACTGTTTGTATTTTTGCTTATTGACGGTAGGAGGAAGGTTTTCCATCAAGGGCATTTATTTTTCCTTGCCTTGCATCCAGAACTCATGAATGAATGGAGACCGCGGGCGCACTCAAAGGGCTGACGGCAGCTCCTCAGGATCTCAGAAAATCTGCCCAGGGTTTTTCCTCTTCCCCATCAAAATGATTGAACTTTGTTTAGAGAAAGGGTCGGAGCAGGTCAAGGAATTTTCTCTTGAGGTCAGAAGGACTGAGGGGAAGTGATGGTCCGATGTGGCTTCTCCTATTGGCCGGCTGCCCTCCTGTCCCCTTGCTCTAGTAACTTGTGTGGTTCAGCACAACAGGAAATGAGGTCAGCTGAGCTCCCGATGTGCTTCCAGTGATTTGCCACAGGAAACGCATCATGTGTCAAACGTGGTCAGATATGTTGATGTTGTCATGGTTTTTAGGCATTCCAGCCACGAAATAGTCCTCGCTCAGTTAATCCTCTTTTCATTTATTTTTTTTACGGAGCAAGCAATCGCTCTCTGTCTCTTCTCTTTCTCCAGACATTCTGTCAATTCCATAACACACTAAAGTAGGTGAGGCGAGTAACTGCACTGTTCTGACGTACAGACTTAGCAAAGTCTTTTCTATCCCGCTGTGAACTTTCAATGCTACATCCTCCTAAAGTTTGAGAGTGATTTTAAGTGGAAGTAATTAAATTAAGCAAGCAAAACTCTGTCATGTCCTTCCAGTCAGAACCCCTAACTTAATTATCACAAAGTGCTATACACTATCAAACTAAAGTAGGCCAAGCAGGTACCTACACTGTTATGTTATAGAGTGGATGAACAGACTGATGAATGAGCTAGCCATGCTACAACAACAGAGATCAAGAGAATATAATAAAGGAATTAACCAATCAAAACTGTAATCTCCCTTTTAATTATTACACATGCTAACCCCAATCAAACTTAAGTAGGCTGAGTGAGTCACTCGACTAACATGGCGCTATAAGCTGGCCATGCCTCATCCTATGGATGCTGCTAACAAATTAATTTAGCAATCCATACGCTGTTATCTCCTTAATTATGACATGGAACTAATCCCCTATTTAGTTCCCGTTATCTTCCTGCTATAGTGAGAGGACATGTTGGAGGACACTAAACCCTGACCCTGGGTGAGGGCCTATACTAGCTGACGGCCTATCGCCGGGTCGCCGGCATTGTTAAGCGTCCGTGGTTGGCGTCTGTCTTGCGTCTGACCGAGTGTGTCAGTCAGCAGTGCACTACAGTGTCGTAGCCCCCCCCCCACCCCCCCGGTGCTGAGTGGGGGGGAGATCTGGGCTCCGGTTCCTAGAGAAGCAGAACGTGATGGGACGGACAGCATAGTTCTCTGTTGTGATTCATTGTAGACACCGGGGGAAGAATTATAGTAGAGATAATAACGTGTGAATTACATGGATGAATGCTGTGGGATCCACTCTCGCAACACGTTGTGAAACCTCTTGATCAAGAGGTTTCACAACGTGTTGCGAGAGTGGATCCCACAGCGTCCATGTTATTCACACGTTATTAACTCTACTATAATTCTTCCACATTGGGCATGCTCTTGGCAAACCGACTGTCGTCGAGTCGACCTCCCCCCTGCCTGCCCCCTCACTCTGGACTGTTTTGGTGGTCGGCTGAGGGGGGCAGATAGCAGGTCTGTCTCTCCATGGAGAGGCCTCTCTGGTATGCGGACAGGCAGTCGTGGTTCATGGTTCATCTGATTCCGGCTGTGTGCCTGCCGCGTCGCTGTAGTACCACCGCCTAGTTGGATTGTTTGATGTGTCGTTAGTCGGGAGTTCATTACGTGCACAAACCAACGTCCACTTAACCCGCATACACACACTCACACACACACACGTACACTAGTCTACACCACACTAACGCAGACCCTTATTGGGAAGAGCTGTCCGGTGTGTCCCGGCCTGTCCATAATCCCATGTGGAATAAGCAGCTGTGCCGCGGTGACTGAAATAGTGCGGCCAGTCCTCGCGAGCGCTCTCCCCTGGCACGATGTCCCGGTACATGGGGGACACTGCATGTGCGGTAATTAAGGCTAGTTTGGAAGTCTGGTCGCCTCTGGGTGACTCTTAAGTAGGTCACTGGCACGCAGACAACCGAGTTTCCCCCCGGCCAACTTTATTAAATTGCGCTTTTGTGCGCGCATCAAACGGGATGCGGCGCCTGATAATACAATTAAGGCTGTGCCCTCACAATGGCATTCCCCACCGCCGTGTTCGGAGAACGAAAAGGAACCCAGTTTGGTTTTAATTGTGTTCCTTACCCTGAACCATTCAGCCGTCCACCTAGAACAAGATGGCACTTTCCCTGTCTTTTGTTTGTTCGGGGGATTAGCCCTCACGTTCTCTGCTGAGGAAATGTACGTGTTTGTTATGGGTCACAAATGGGTGGTTGAAGGGGGTTGTTATGTTTTGCATGTACACTTTTGGTTTGCACTTCTACTGTTTTTGCCGACCCTTCCATGTATAACAACAACCACCCCCCCCCCTTGGAGCCAACAAAGCTCTGTTCTTTTCTGCTCTATTCTGTGTATTCCATCCTGCACGAGGTATAATCTTTTTCTCTGTTCAGACATATACACAAAGGCTAGATTTATGTTGCTGGTCTAATCTTTTGTATCAGTCTGTATGTGTTGTTGTGCGGTGCCGTGGTCCTTCTCTCTCAGATCTGTTCTGAGTTATGTTTCCAAATGGCTGCACGCCACATGCTTCCCCTGTGAGGGACTGGAGGGCAATGACGCAAATAAGAGAGGGGGGGGGGGGGGTGTGGTAGGGAGGGAGAGAGAGAATAGGTGGGAGGGAGAGATATAGGGAGGCACAGAGATATAGGGAGGGGGGAAGGGGAGGGAAAGACAGCGAGAGAGGGGGAGGGGAAGAGAGGGAGAGGGAGAGCAACATGGGAGACTGAGGCAGACAGACGATGGATCAAGGGATGATGAAAGTACTGATATCAATCTGAGAACCTCATTGGCAAATGTGTGTGTGTGTGTGTGTGTGTGTGTGTGTGTGTGTGTGTGTGTGTGTGTGTGTGTGTGTGTGTGTGTGTGTGTGTGTGTGTGTGTGTGTGTGTGTGTGTGTGTGTGGTGTATTGATGTTTACTTCTGTATACGTGTTGGAATGTACTACAGTTGATATATTGGACGTGGTACAGTAGATATGTGTTAGTGCTAACTGCACTATTTGCCTATACTACAGTAGATATGTTGGTGTGTAATAATTTAGATGTGTATTGGCCAGTACTACAGTAGTTGTACTGGTCTGTACTACAGTAGATGTGTACTGACCAACTACACTAGATGTGTACTGGCCTGTACTACAGAAGATGTACTGGGCTGTACTACAATAGATGTACTGGCCTGTACTACAGAAGATGTTTACTGGCCTATCGCTCCAGTAGATCTGTTTGTGTTCACTATAGTTTATGTGTATTTGGCTATAATGCAGTTGGTGTGTATTACAGTAGACGTGTACTGGCCTGTACTACTAGTAGATGTGTATTAAGTGGAAAAGGTAGCTGGGAGGATCATGTAGTGGTCTGCTTTCCCTCAGACTGTTCTGTTCCCTCAGGCTAACACGCTGACTGAATATTAAACCCAATCCATTCCACGTGGGAGACCATCGCTAATCTGAACTGCTTCAGGAAAAGTGAAAGTCGGTTAAATATTTGGTTTGAAAATCCATTCGCGAACCCATCGGAGGATTTAAAAAAAGACCGTCAAATACGCCGGCGTGCCTACTTTGAACGGGTCTATTTTTCTTTAAATACATTTTCACTTGTTTATTTGAAGGACAACACCTACTTGTTTAGGCGTTTGGTTATGTTAGGCCCATCTGTTATTGGGTTCGTACGTATCAATATTGCTTGGTGTGGGCGCTCTACCCGGGGGCTCACCGGGTAGAGCGCGTACCATTACAGCTCTGCCCTTACTGCAGAGACCCGGGTTTGATTCCTGCCTGTGGTCTTTTGCTGCATGTCCAACCCTCTCTCTCTCCCATACCTTCCTGTCTAACTCATTGGATCATCATGAATAAGTTATGACCCTTATATAATAAAGATAATTATTGTTTAGCGTGGCACAAAATTTGATCAATATTTGTTTATCGCGTTTAGCGTGCTTATCCTTAGCTCTTTGAACTATACATCATGTCTGACTGCATTCTCTCTCTCTCTCTCTCTCTCTCTCTCTCTCTCCTCGCTCTCGCTCTCGCTCTCGCTCTCGCTCTCGCTCTCTCTCGCTCTCTCTCTTTTCCCTCCCCCCCTTTTATATATATATTGCTCTGCAGTGGTTTTGTCAACATAATGAAAAGACAAACCCTGTACGATGTACACATAGCAGAATGCTTTGGTTAATACAATGCCATTTCGGCTTCACCTCCAGCCTATGCTGGGAAACGGTGTGATTGTGCTGTATTCCCTTGGCCAGGGGTGGGATTTGGTGCTCCCCTGTCCAGTTTTACAACAGACACACTAATAGGTCTGAAGCACTCTGCCGCAGGCTGGCTAAATGCTGCGCTAGCGTCTGTGTGCATAGTAGCACAAACTTGCTAATGGCCTTTTGGCCCTTACATAAGTGCTTGGACAGTTTGTATTTCTAGGTCATTAAACAGCAGCGCTATTACAATGTGAACAGGCCGTCAATGTATCTTCCTTTTCTTCCTGACCAGATTACCTTTTGCTCTTCCTCTAATTCACCACAAACTCTCACACATGGATGTCGTTCTGCTTCTCATTTTTGAACTTTCATAAATTGTTTCATCTTTTGACAGATGGTAAAGAAAGGCAACACATTTGCAGTATGGCTTGGAAGCCAAATCTGTGCTGCCTCAGGTGCCGTTTAACTGTTAAATCTCAAGTTGAGGCACATTTTGGAGGGAAAACAGACAAAGGTTATAGGCCTGTAAAGGGCAATGATGGAGTGGTCATATTTAAATGATTAAACAGCACCTCTCAGTGGCCACAGGCTAGACAAGGTCACAATGACGTCAGTGTCTCACAAGCAAGGTACAGGGGTACCAAGATTCCCCAGATATCAGTCATCCACGTTTTTCCGTTTAAACCACATTAGACAATGAATAACCTTGGATCAGGCTACATCTGCTTCTGGACCATTAACATGTGTGTCAGAACTGGTTTCCAGTCACAGTAAAACGAAGTACAATCATGTGCACAGGCCCCTCCCACTTCATAAGTGGGAGGGGCCTGTGCACATGATTTGATTGGGTTCATTCTTTCCGTCTCAAATCATGTGCACAGGCCCCTCCCACTGCAGAAGTGGGCTGTGTCTGTGGCTTGATTCCTAGAGGGTTCTGGGGACTCATCATCACATTGGTATACTGCTGCTGCACCGTTGCTCCTCGTCAACGCTAACACGATAACATGGAGAATGCAGCAGATGTCTGAGTGACATCACCATCAGCCTACCTCTTCAGTGTGAGCCATCGCTGGCTGAATGTGTTGTTGGTGTCTCACTGGCTGGCTGCTTCTTCCTGCAGTGTGTGTGTGTGTGTGTGTGTGTGTGTGTGTGTGTGTGTGTGTGTGTGTGTGTGTGTGTGTGTGTGTGTGTGTGTGTGTGTGTGTGTGTGTGTGTGTGTGTTTAGGAGAAGTGTGCGTGCCTGTGTGTTTAGAGAGAAGTGTGCGTGCCTGTGTGTTTAGAAGAAGTGTGCGTGCCTGTGTGTTTAAAAGAAGTGTGCGTGCCTGTGTGTTTAAAAGAAGTGTGCAGGTGTGTTTTTTTGAAGTAGCGTGTGTCTTTTAGTTTGTGTGTGCGTGCGTTGAGGGGGTGTGGGTTTGTATTTTTGTGTGTGTGTGTGGGTGTGTGTGGGCAACTCAATAAATGTTGCCTCCCCTCCACGTCAAGGACCATAAGCCCTTGGTATACAGATCATGTTCTAAAGTCTCCTGGCTGCATTACATTCACACAAGCAAAATAATTCTCCTACCATTCTCCTGAGTTATTAGCTTATTTCCCTTGGCTGCTTCTTTATTATTTTCCTGCTTTTATTAGAGAGGGGTCGGAATACTGTGGGTCTCCCACTCCACTGAATGAACCATGGCGTAGAAAACAAACTCATTATTTCACGCATTACACTGTTTCTACAGCGGGTGGCGCTACCATTATTTAGTGAACTAGGAGTGTCAGCATGTCCTCTGCATGACCTGCAACGTCATCTCAAAGCCTTCTTGAAGCCTGACAACATCGATAAGTTAATCTTTCTGTAAAATAACTTGATGAGGCCAGGCCAGAAGCTACAACCCAAGTGTCTTGTTTCTGCAGTTAACGCTACAGAAGTATAGTGTCTTGTTTATTGTGAACGGTTTTATTATTAGGTGGAATTTGTTATTTTATATTTTAAGCTATTACCAACCATCTAGTTTACATGTCCTGTAGTTTACGCTCATTAGTAGTACCGCATTCTGTTTATTGTGAACAGTTTATTATAAGGAGGAATATGTTGATTCATGTTTTTCTTTGGTCATTGCATAATGAAACTATACTTTATACTTATTAATTTGCACTTCAATTAGATTTAGCACTATTTTAGTTTTTCTATATTTTTGTTTACTCTCCCGTAGAGTTGTGGCTGTACAATTTATACTGTGGTACGTTCCGTACCGTGAGAGAATGGTACGGTCCGTCCCTAGCTGCTGCAGAGGACAATATCACATTTTACAATTAGAAATGTATGCCTAAAATACTCTGCCTTCGATCAGCACGCCTGACCTCGCTGCAGTGCATTTACTCTGTATTGATTAGGGGAACTGGATCTTGAGTGTCCGTGGGGGGTTGAGACACCTGTCTTTTCATTTCATCTCACAGTCTGATCCATCAGGGATGTGAGGGTGAGGTTATACCTGAAACTGAATCATAGGCGATTGGAATCAGTGCACTCTTTACTGTCCAGATTTCTGTTGCTAGTGTCTCTCCTTTTTTGGAGATGAAGGCAATATATATACAGATTAATATAACCAATATGTATTCACCACTAGTCATCACACATCATCATCCCCCTTTCCCAGCTGCTGTAAAATATGTTCAGACATACATCGTCATCTACTCTTCTATTCCCAGCTGCTGTAAAATATGTTCAGAATATATATATATATATATATATATATCAGATCTAGGGTTGCAAAGGAGTGGACAATTTTCGGTA
Source organism: Melanogrammus aeglefinus (assembly GCA_900291075.1). NCBI lineage: Eukaryota > Metazoa > Chordata > Actinopteri > Gadiformes > Gadidae > Melanogrammus > Melanogrammus aeglefinus. Next base: position 176,300 of record OLKM01000158.1, read on the forward strand.
AATTTCCGGACAAATTCCGGTAAATTACCATGGGAATTTTGCAAATATTAGAAATCATATTTTGGGAATAAATGGGAATTAACTAGGAATTTAGGGTCATTTAATCGAACTGTATCATATCCAAGCATAAATATATACTGTAGGCCTATATATACTGTATATTTTGTTATAAGTAGACATACCATGCAAAATAACACCAAAAAAAACCTGAAAAACAATTTTATCAGATTTATTTAGAACTAAAGTAGAACTTTAAAGAGTTCTGATTATTTTATTCTTTCATTGAAGAACAAAAAAATGAATTTTGAGTTAATGAGTTTTGAGTTGTGTGTAATGCTAAAATATATTTTCCCCAACTATATTTAATTCGGCTGTTAAGAGTCAACCTTCGATTTTGTAAATTCCCGGTTTATTCCCATAAATTCCTGTTAATTCCCATGGCAAGTTTCCAACTTTGAAAATGCCCGGAAATGTGCAACCCTAATCAGATCTAACTAAATAACGTATAGTTGTTGCATACTTCTTGCTCGTGGTTTGGATAACATATTGACCAAAAAGTGGAAGGCCATTATGAGTTCATGTGGAATATGGTTAAGTTGTGAAGGGCAATATTTCACTGTATTTACTATCAGTCATTTAGCAGTCGCTTTTATCCGAAGCTTGTTTTTGACGTCGTCATTAGTAAGCTATCTTGCTCCAGTTTATGCCTATATGTATACTATTAGGGTAAGCAACCCAAACCTTTCAGCTGGGAGTCAAACCAACCTCTAGACCATCCCACTCCATATCTCAATAAAATGGTTATTCAAAGAAAACTAAATCCACATTCAATCCATCTGTGGCATTGTGTGAAAGCAACACCACTCTCTAAGCACCAGGACACAGATTAACCACCGATAACAACAACGAGCACATCGTTTTATATCGTGTGTGTGTGTGTGTGTGTGTGCGTGTGTCGTGCCCCTGGCAGTGGTAAGGACAGCGATCCCTGCGGAGGAAAATGTGTTAGTCATGCATGACTACCTGTGATGTCCCTGACCTATTTATTTTATTCACGGGATGCCCTTTATCTTTCCGACAGCTGTTCAGGGAAGTCCGAATAATGAAGATACTGAATCATCCAAACATCGGTATGTATCCCTGTGTGAACGTGCGCCATGGCTATTTATTGACGATTGATGTTTTTACATGTTCATTGTTCTTTCCTGTTAGTACGCTTTATGATCAAGATCTCCCTGGAGTTGGAGTTTGACTCCATTGATTCATTCCTCCTTGTCTATGTTTCCACCCGTCACTTTGTTTTCTCCCATCCCTAGTGAAGTTGTTTGAAGTGATTGAGACGGAGAAGACTCTGTACTTGGTGATGGAGTACGCCAGCGGCGGTGAGTGTACCCCTGTTTAGGCCTTAGAACTCATATTAAAAGAAAACAACCTCCCATCCAGCTGGCCTCATCATTATATTCTGCAAGTGCAAATGGCAATAATCGTGTAAGCTAACTCGGATGTTCACTAGCCAAACAAGGCTGCAATGACCTCGGCTGGTCTGAAAAGGGATTGGCCGCTCACTATTCTGATGATTGCAATGATGATGAAGATGAAGATGCCAGCAATAATACCTCATCAGGAAGATCTTATTGATAAGGATGACTACAATGATATGGACCATCTTTAAGAGGACCCTTCTTATGAGAACCCTGTTTATGCTTATGAGGCCTGTCCTTATGAGGACTTCACTAATGAAGATCTTGTTATGAGTAGGGATCGACCGAGACAGGATTTTTTAGGGCCGATACGATACCGATATTTTTTCATCAGCCTTAGCCGATACGCCGATACCGATATTTAGAGCCGATACTGCTTTTGCTCCCTCAATCATAAAAATTACACTGATAACAAATGTTACAAGTCTCAATTTAAAAAAAGGAACATTTATTGAACTTCAATATAAAAAACAATATTTAACAAATAGTAAAAACAGGTGAGGAAGAACAAGTAGATAAACAATATTAAACAAATATTAAAAACAGGTGAAGTAGAGCAAGTAAAAAAATATATATCTGAAAATAAATATTTAAGCATAAACAAAATAATGAGACTATTGCACACAGTAGCAACAAGAATATCAGGAAAATGTAAACAGTAATACAGAACAAATAACAACTTTTTGGTGACGCTTCAGGTGTATTCACATATTTGAAGTATTTTTCATCCTTGCATTTCCAGCCCTCATGCTCACAAACAAATTGCAGATGTTGCAGTGAGCCTTTCCTTGGAGTATGCTCGGGGAAATGCTGCCACACTGGATTTGTTTCTCCGCTCTGCCATTTCTTTAAAATAATAAACAAAAACACAGATCAGATCAACCTAGTATAAAACATTTCTCAAGTTTGAAAAGCTCTCATTCAGATGGTGCAGCACTCTCATATATCGCTGTGATACACACGTGTGTCCCAATGAGTGAGAGAGACACACACACACACACACACACACACACACACACACACACACACACACACACACACACACACACACACACACACACACACACACACACACACACACACACACACACACACACACACACACACACACACACACACCCCTGTTTGGCAGCTGACGCTGACTGAAATACTCCAACCACCATTGAACTGGATTGATGACGTCAGCAAACGGCTCTAAACACAAGTAAGACCTACACGGTGCACTTATGTCTGGTACATGATAAACGTTTACACAAATTAATATTCAACTACGTATAAAACATATCTCTCATCATTAAAGCTCTCCTTGAGTGTGGGCTGTGCTCTGATATCACTGCGATGGCAACTTCGCCCCACTCTAAGTAGGGAGAGAGGGAGAGACTGCACCGGGTAGAAGGGAGATCGATGTTTTGTTGTGGTGGAAGGAGCATGCGAAAACATTTGGCAACGATTGCGCAGAATGTTCTCTCCATCCCGGCATCGAGAGCTGCGAGTGAGAGAGACTTTTCCGGAGAACGATATAACAATAAAGCTCATTCATTTGAATGATGTTTAGCTTGTATGTGATTTATCGCGAGCACGGGTCGGGTAACGGGCCAAATACGAACGGGTCCGGATCTATTGCTGAACTTTGCGGGGGCGGGTCTCAAAAAAAATGGACCTGTGCAGGACTCGACACACACCACACGCGTCCAAACCTCAGCCAGGTGGTCGCTAAGTAAAACTCACACAAACACCACGGCCCGTTTGTAAATTATGGCAAAAAAAATATCTGCGAAAATCAGCCGCGTATCGGCCGACACGATACGCGTAAAAAACGCGAATATAGGCCGACCGATATATCGGTCGATCACTAATTATGAGCTCTTCAATTATGAAGGCGCTACTTATGAAGTCTTTGATTGTGAAGGCCCTTCTTATGAGCTCTTCCCTTGTTGAGAAGCTTCCTATGATCTTCTCACTTGTGAAGGCAATTCATATGAGGTCTTTACTAATGAAGACCATTCTGAGGAGACTTTATTTCAGACAGAATTTAAGAGGAAATTGTTAATGAGAACAGCAATTTTGGTAAAATGCAGACTTTGCTGAAACTATTGTATCGTTGTTAATTTGATGTATTCTCTGTCCTCCTAATCCAGGAGAGGTATTTGACTACTTGGTGGCCCACGGACGGATGAAAGAGAAGGAAGCCAGGGCCAAGTTCCGACAGGTGAGTCATCGACCAAAACATACCCGGTCTCGCTAGTACTCGGCACGTACTCCTGCTCTGCAACCACAATCCATTATTTCCCTTGCAGTGTTTGCAGTGAGATATTGCCACACCATGCTCTATATTCCCAAGCACTTCTTAGTCATCCGTGGACAGGATTAGATTTAGATGGATAACTTTGTTGGCGTGGACACAGAAAACATTTCCTAGAAACCATACAGTTTGTGGATCTGGGCTCGGACTGTGTCCGTCTTCTCCTGTGTCTTGTTCTTCCACCAGTTAAATTAGGATTTTAGGTTTGTTATTCAACAGAATGTGGATTTGTTTTTGGGCATTTTGAACATCAACAATTCCTTCTGGAACTTGTTCTGTAGAGCGGAAGTTCTGGAACGAAAATCTAAGGGACGGGTTCTGTTAATGAGGCAGGGTTTTAACATGTTTCATAATGAGGAAGAGTTTTGTCATGTTTTCTTATTTAATGAGGAAGGGTTGTTATTATGTTTTCTCAGTTATTGAGGCTGAGTTTGGTCATGTTTTCTCAGTTAATGAGGCAGGGTTTTGTTATGTTTTCTCAGTTAATGAGGCAGGGTTTTGTCATGTTTTCTCAGTTAATGAGGCAGGGTTTTGTTATGTTTTCTCAGTTAATAATGATTTGTTTCTTACATTTACATCCTCAATCCATCACCTGTGATAAAGCTGGTATAGTTCTGGCCTTAATGGTGGCTGTGACATTACATTATGACAGTAACATAGTATATTTCCAGGCTTTGGTGGAAGCCTTCTTAGCACAAAGCCTCCCGTATTGCAGTCATAATATTGAGGTTGGGCTATTTTTGTTTCTGTTTCACTTTGGCGAATGATTCTGACAGATCTAAATGTCAAGTGTTGTGCAGAGGCCAGAGAAGGCTAGAGATACGGAAGAAGAAAAAATAAACGACAACATTTAAATATCCTTCATCAGTGGTAGCCTGCGATGAGTCAGAGGAAGAGCGTGGGCAGCGTGCACACTTACCGTGCACACTCAACTTGCACACTAAACACAACCCTGCACAGTAAACAGTGGCTGCTGTGTGTGTGTGTGTGTGTGTGTGTGTGTGTGTGTGTGTGTGTGTGTGTGTGTGTGTGTGTGTGTGTGTGTGTGTGTGTGTGTGTGTGTGTGTGTGTGTGTGTGTGTGTGTGTGTGGGGGGGGCTTTTGTGAAGCAAAAACGTCAAAGGGTTGCTGGCTAAAGATCTTCAAATATGATGGATGGTTAAGCTTAATAATGTAGTTATGAACTTCAATCCGTCACCGGGACACTTAACTGTGCGCGTGAATCAGCCCTTGGTGGGTGATCCACCACGAATACACCAGGGCTGAACACGAGAACACAGTTCCCTTCCACCCACATGAATCTAAAATACGGATACAGTTATGTCCTCCAACCCAATGCTGCACGCTCGTGCGGTGACATTCGGTTTGGTGCAACATATGCACACACTTGTGTTGGATATTTTACGACGCATGTGTGGTATATGTGTGGTGTTTGGTTACACGTAGGCCCGTTTGGTTTGTTTTGCAGATTGTGTCTGCAGTGCAGTACTGTCACCAGAGGAGGATTGTGCACAGGGATCTGAAGGTAAGGATATCTCTGCAGTGGGTCTCGTTTGGCTGCTCCACTGCCTTCAAAGCCGTTCAGGTTTTTTTTAATCTCTTTTTTTTTTAAAACTGTAACCCCTTTTGATTAATTTTACTATTGTCTAATTCTGCTGCTGTGATGGCCAAATGTTCCATCTGGGCTTTATAACGTTTTGTGTATCTCGTCTTGTGTTCTTTTGTCTTGGCTTATTTTAGCTTGAGGAGTTTATTTTCATTATAGCTTAATTAGGCAAATTATGTATCAGCTTAGTTTTATTTTTTTCCAAACCTAGTTGAAATTAATTTACGCCTAATAGGGCTGCACGATTGTTGCCAAAATGATTATCACGATTATTTTGATCAATATTGATTTCACGATTATTTATCACGATTATTCATTGAAAAAAAAAACTCAAAAAGGCCACCTCCCCCCTCAATGCTCGTGCCGCTGTGTGCAGGACGCACTCAAGCAGTCGCAGACAGGTGTGCAGGGAGCGCTTGGTTTGCAGCGGAGGTAGAGCGTATACTGCATGGGCGGGGCTCGTTTCTTTTTTGGTTTTCTTTTTTTTTTGCGGATGCATTATTTAAAAAAAATGTCGCGAGAACACTGTGTCATCGTGGGACGCCAATATCGTGATCGCGATAAAAATTGGATATATTGTGCAGCCCTAACGCCTAATGATTTTTAATTTAGTTTGTTAATTTTTTTTAGTGTATCTTAGCTTGGTAAAGCATAATTTATCTTCCTGTTTATATTAGCTTAGTTTAGCTTAACTTTCATTGGTTAAGTTTTGTCTTGGCTTAATTCATCATAAGTTAATTACGCTTAACTCGTCTTCGTTTATCTCGGCTGATCCCGTCTGATCGTCACTGCGTCCAACCGGCCGATCATGCGACCCCACGACCCACCTATCGCGGTTCTCTCTCTCCTCCCTCCAGGCAGAGAACCTGCTTCTCGACGCCGACATGAACATCAAGATCGCCGACTTTGGCTTCAGCAACGAGTTCACGCTGGGCAGCAAAGCTGGACACCTTCTGCGGCTCCCCGCCCTACGCCGCCCCGGAGCTCTTCCAGGGCAAGAAGTACGACGGGCCCGAGGTGGACGTCTGGAGCCTGGGGGTCATCCTGTACACGCTGGTCAGCGGTTCGCTGCCCTTCGACGGGCAGAACCTCAAGGTGGGGCGGGGGGGATGTGGAAGGCTGTGTTGGGGCAAGTCGACGCCATGGCTGCTTTGGGTTTTATTCAAACGTGAGGTTGAGTCAGTGCGTGTTTGGGTGGCGTTGGCTACGTGGTGGAAGACGTTTGGTTTTATGCTATACTGGAAAGTCATTGCCAAGGTGTCAGTGTCAAAATGTCAAATTGGCATTGTTGTTTAGATTTCAATGTGCTCCTGGATTTCAGATTATGGTTCAATTGTCTTGGAAAACGCTATTAATCTGAAATGAGCTTGTTTGTTTTTCAATGCATAAAATGAGCTTTGTTGACATTCATACAGCGATGGTGACTAGATTGAGCGGAACCCCATTTTTAAATTTTATTATCCCTGAAAGGGACAGAAAAGCGCTGTGGCTCACCCCTAAACCTTCCCCCGGTGTGTGTGTGTGTGTGTGTGTGTGTGTGTGTGTGTGTGTGTGTGTGTGTGTGTGTGTGTGTGTGTGTGTGTGTGTGTGTGTGTGTGTGTGTGTGTGTGTGTGTGTGTGTGTGTGTGTGTCTGTGTCTTGTGTGTGTGTTTGTTTGTTTGCAGGAGCTGAGGGAAAGGGTCCTGAGGGGGAAGTATCGCATCCCTTTCTACATGTCCACCGACTGTGAAAACCTGCTGAAGAAACTGCTGGTGCTCAACCCCGTCAAGAGGGGCAGTTTAGAGGTAACCCAGGCCGGCGCCACGTCGTGGAGGTTCCTCAAGCTTGTTGTCGTCTTATAACGCTCCGCCATGGAAGGAACCAACATTTGATGGGCGGGGGGAAGTTGAGAGGGGAGCAGCTGATTCACGCCGTTTAAAGGAGATCTTCTGGATTTTCCAACCTGGATTCTACCTTCCGATCATTATAGGTCTAACGGACTCATTTGGACGGCTGTTTTTGAAATCGGTCCAGTGTTGAGCCAGAATGCTGCAGAGGTAATCTACGAAATGGGGCTGCGTGTAATCCTTTGGGGTGATTACGCCCGTCAATGTACGTCCTCCGCAATATTGTTGGAATATGATCTCAACCTGTCGGTGGCAGAATCAAGCACCTCTAGAGGATGTACATAGGACCGAGCGCTATTGCCCCAAAGGATGTCCATGGAGCCTGTTTTTATGGATTACGACTCAATTATGGACCCATTTCTAAAATGGTTGTCTGCATTAGTGCCTTGGAACTAAAATGATTGCATAGAGGTCCAGGTTTAAAACCCTCAAGTCCTGCTTTAGTTCAATTAGGTGAGCGTAGTCTGGGGGGATGTTAGGGGATGTTAACAAAGAATAGTTGTGGTAGCTTTAGTCTTTATTATATATACATTCTATCAATATTTAATGTACAATTGATTTTTGAAATGTAACCGCTTTATCAAAATCTGCATACGGTGATGCCGGCTCACAATGACGAATGCTTTCTTTGACAAACTTATCAATGTTAGACGAATTATCTATCAGCTTTTCCTTAACGTCAGCCAGTTGTTAATGCACTAGACTTCTATTGAAAAGCAAATAACTGCATCAAAACGCTAGCATGTGAACACAGTGGGACCTTATCTTGTCTGTGTGTGTGTGTCTGTCTGTGTGTGTGTTTCTCTTTGTGTGTGTGTGTGTGTGTGTGTGTGTGTGCTTAATGTTCCTTGTGGCATAGCATCCAGTCCACTCTTCTCTGTTTAACCTCAAAACATCCAGTACATGTATACCTCCACCACCACCACCACCGGTGTGTGTCTCTCTCCTGCTTCCTCCACTAACATCTACCTTTAACGTTGAGTTATTTAGCAGACGCCTTTGTCCCAAAGAAGCTTCCAGGTGAGGCTGAGAGCAAGCAAAGCAAAGCACAACATCAATATCAGTCTAGAACTACAAAAAAGCCCTGAAGGAATTGAAACGTAATTTTACAATATTTGAATTGGCTAATTATTAGCTGTGTTTTTTTAAAAAAGTGTTTTTTAAACAGAACCAAGTAGCGTGCATTGTAAACTCACCCAACAACAGCTCATGTCTTGGCATCAATCTTGTTTCTCACGATATGAAGATGTAATAGCTGTTTAGGATGCATTAGTCCATTTGTAGGCCTCAGTGAGCTATACCAGGGCTCGTTGATGATGTATCCAACCAAAAGAAAACCACTTTAAGTCCCTTCGGAGAAAGGTGTCTGCTAAATAATAACAAAACAGTATTCAAGTGTCTCTGATGCTCTTAAGCTTTAGCCTACTTCCTAGCATTGTTTTTTCTCACTAGCTATGAACTTAGCCTTTTTGCATCCGTGTCCAGCAATAGTGGGAGCGCCTCTTGAGTCAAAGCAGAGGCCCCGTGTGACGTGTGGTTTCATATTCCTCCAGCAAATCATGAAAGACCACTGGATGAACGTGGGCCACGAGGAGGAGGAGCTGAAGCCCTACACGGAGCCCGAGACTGACTTCAACGACGGAGCAAGGATAGGCGAGTTAGCGCTCAAACCGCTGCACGCGTCAGACAGGGCTATTTTAATTCCAGCTCCGCCACGCATCTCAAATACACATTTTGCGTGGGCTGAATTATTTTTTTTTAGGACTAAGGAAACGTAGTCTTATCTGTTCCCACTTTGAACCCATCAAATCCGAGCATGTTTAGGAGGTGATGCTCAAACAGAATCCACTTAGAATAACCCGGATGGGAATAAAAAGCTGGATCAAACCAAAGCTGGACAGACCAAATTGAGACGCATTCGTTACACCCCACTATGTCTCTGGTGTGTATGAACGTCTTCTGTCGCCGTCAGACATCTCTGCCCCTGTCTGTGGGGTCTGGGTGTCCTCTGTTCTACCTGGGCTCTCATGCTTTATGGATAATGTACTTTCCATTGACCCACAGAGCTGATGATAACCATGGGCTTCCCTAAAGATGAGATCACCGAGTCTCTTCTGGGCCAGAAGTATGATGATGTCATGGCCACCTACCTTCTGCTCGGCCGGAAAGCTCCAGAGGTCTGTGTCTCTGACAGGCTGTGGCGACGGCCGCTGACCTCATCTTAACCGGCTAACTGTTCTTTCATAGCATTAGCGTTGGATGGTGCTCTCCATTAAGTCACTAATATACCACATTATGGTGTGTGTGTGTGTGTGTGTGTGTGTGTGTGTGTGTGTGTGTGTGTGTGTGTGTGTGTGTGTGTGTGTGTGTGTGTGTGTGTGTGTGTGTGTGTGTGTGTGTGTGTGTGTGTGTCTTTATACGCGTGTGTTTTTGTGTGGTTGTCTGTTTGTGTGTGGTGTAGTTCATGTCTGTACGTGCATTTGTATGTCTGTGTGAGTATGTGTTTGTTAAGTCTTTGAGTATGTATGTGTGTGTGTGTGGTGTGTCTGTGTGTATGCCTACATCGATGCGTGTTTGTGTGTGTGTTGCTGGTCTGTGTGGTGTGTGTGTGTGTCTTTATACGCGTGTGTTTTTTTGTGGTTGTCTGTTTGTGTGTGGTGTGTTCATGTCTGTGTACGTGCATTTGTATGTATGTGTGTGTGTGGTGTTTGGTACATCTATGCGTGTTTGTGTGTGTGTTGCTGGCCCGTGTGTGTGTATGCCTACATGCGTGTGTGTGTGTGTGTGTGTGTGTGTGTGTGTGTGTGTGTGTGTGTGTGTGTGTGTGTGTGTGTGTGTGTGTGTGTGTGTGTGTGTGTGTGTGTGTGTGTGTGTGTGTGTGTGTGTGTGTGTGTGTGTGTGTGTGGACTGTGTGTGTGTGCGTGGGTCTCTGCTTCCAGTTCGAGGGCAGCGAGCCCCTGGCCGCCGGCGTGCTTGGTCAGCGCCAGCGGCCCAACAGCGACATCAACAACAGCTCCAGCGTCTCACCCGCCCACCCCAAGGTCACGCGCAGCATCTCGGCCAATCAGAAGCAGCGGCGCTACAGCGATCATGGTGGGGATGAGGAAGGTGGAGGTGGTGGTGGTGGTGGAGGTGGTGTTGGTGGTGGGGATGTCGTAGCCAAGCCAAGTACAGTAACCTCCTCCTCCTTCTCTGCTCTGAGACGGCGCTGCTGCTGGATGCTTGTGGTGCGCTGGCGAGTTGCTTTGTCATGGGCGGTCGATGACAGCGGGGCCGTGGGGGGGGGGGGGGGGGGAGTGGGAGGGAGAGGCCATGGCTCTCATGTTCGAGTGCCGTCTGCCCCCCTGGCTGCTGGAGTGCCCTTGAGCCCGACACTGAATCCCCCAGCATCTCTCTCCAGAGGCCGTCGCTTTAATGGCTGCTTGTGTCCCTCTGTCCTTGTTGTGGAGAAGATAAAACGAATAACTAGTATGATTGCATTATTAAGCCTCTTTTTAGCGATAAACCTGTAGTTGAAAGAGACTTTGTTTGTAGCTCACTGCTTGGACTGTGCTTCCCCCCTCCTTGTGATGTAGTAAATCAGAACGCTGTACTGGCTTTGTCGCAACCCAGGCCTGCGTCGTGTGTGGCACGTTGTGTCTGCTGCCATCGTGTGGCCGGCTGCTGTACTGCAGCTCCTGGAATGAGCTTCTTGAATGTTACCCTGCTTGCCTTGGCTTCTGACTTGACCTTTGAATGTCTTCTATATAAGGAGCCCAGTAATGAATTGAATAATGTCCCAGTGCATTTTGAGCACCGGAAATCGAACTTGTGTTTAAACATTTTGAATGGCTTGGCTTCCTCCTGCTGGTGACAAGCTTGTTTGTCGACTGTCTTTGCCTTTTTTGTCTGAATATGTTTCACTTTAGATCTTTTAAAAAGACGGCGAGATGTTTGATGTGTGTGTGTGTGATATCTGTGTGTGTGTGTGTCTGTGTCTCTCTGTGTGTGTCTGTTTCTCTGTGTGTGTGTGTGTGTGTGTGTGTGTGTGTGTTTGCGCGCGTGCGCGTGTCCCCCAGTGGGTCCGTCCGTGCCCCCGGCGGCGGCCTACTCGAAGCGCGGCCAGGCGCTGAGCGTGGAGAGCGACCACCGGGAGGAGTGGGACGGGGCGCGCCGGCTGGAGCTCAACACCTCCAAGGGCGACGTCCCCGCCTCACCACTAGGGGTGCAGGAGAGGAAGAAGACCACCAGCGCCGTCGGGGTGAGAGCCAGAGGGGGAACACAACAAACCCACACACTTTCTTACATATTTCTTACTTACTACACACACTTTTGCAAAAGTAATACATCAATTATATTGTGTTTGTAAAAAAAAAAAGAGCTATTGGGCATCAGATTTTCAACAGAATTGCAATTGATAGATGGTGCAAATATGGCGGGAGAACATTATAAAATAAAAATAAAATAAATTATAAAAACAAATTGTGGGGCTTAAAAGTTGTATCAGCAATTCTGATTGAAACATAAAGTATCACATTCATCTGCTTTTTCATTCATCTGCCCGTCCCATAAGCAGGCTGTCAAAAAAAACGTGTCTCTCCAGGCAGCCGAGGGTCCGAGATCGCAAACAAAAAAAAATGGTACTACCAACACCTCAAAATCAAAATAAACAGTGTTCCAACCAATCACATACAAGGGGTGGGTGTTGCGGTGTTTCAAGCTCGTGCACGCAAAGTGGTACCTGCAAATTCCTGGTGCATTTTCATGCACGTTCATGAAAGTGTGCGTCCATGATCATTTTCAAAACACGGGAGGGAGGTGCTAGCTGGCTCTGTTTGTTTGGAATCTCACAACGGAAGTCAGGGCAATCAGAATCGCTGATACAACCTTTAAAACGCTGTGGTTCAGATTTAATCCGACCGCTGTGGTGTAGCACTTCCCCGTTTGAGTCAACCCGTGGTCCATCCGCATGCACAGAAGGACGCAGGAGATATTCGCTCGCAAGCACATTGCTTTGCTAGCTGTATATATCGGCAGCCCTTCGTCCTCCCTGTTAACGTCACCTCACACTTTAGATGAAGAAGGCTTTGGAAACCCGCGTCCACGAGATCAGACAGGAACACGGATGTAAACCAAGCGAAACAAGCACCTTGATGAAACAACATCGGCTCTAGTTTCCCCTGCTACTCCATCCTATGTGTGTAGCAACACAGTCCACGTAAATCATGGGAAGTCCGCCCCTGATTTCTGTCTTTTAATTCAGACTTCCAAACTGGTATATATATTGACAGTGTTGAACGCCACACCCAATACCGTGGGGATCTGTGGAAGGCATTGGGATCTTAATTGTTTGATTGATTGGTCTATTATACCAGACAAATGGCTCGATGACGAGGAGGAACACGTATGTGTGTGAGAGGTCCTCCACCGACCGCTACTCTGCCGCCATCCCCAATGGCAAGGACAGCAGGTACACGCACACACGCGCGCACACACACAATCCAATAAAATGTATACTTCTGCCGTTATTGGTCAAATGTCTGATCTTGCTCTTCTCTCTGTCTCTCTGTCTCTGTCTCTGTCTCTGTCTCTCTGTCTCTGTCTCTCTCTCTTCCCCCCCTCCCCCAGTCTGACTCTTCTCTCTGTCTCTCTCTCTCTGCTCTCTGTCTCTGTCTCTCTGTCTCTGTCTCTCTCTCTTCCCCCCCTCCCCCAGTCTGACGGAGGTTTCTGGAAGCACCCCATCGACCGCTCCCAGTTCCACGCGTCCCCGCCACACCAAGTCCATGTCTGCGTCGGGGCACCCCTCCAAGAGCACCCTGCCCCCCATAGAGGACAACACCGAGCTCAAGGCCAGGTGAGACGCTGCCACACCCCCAGGTGTGCTGTAACTTCAAAGCGACCCCATTAGTCACATGATGGATGGATGGAATGTACCAGCCTGCCCAGCGGACTGTACCAACTGGTGGGGGGGGGAGCAAGCCATCACGAACCTCGGATGGAATGTGACTAAAAAAAATGTATTAGCGATCAGTGACGAATAAGTACTCGACTATGTCCAAGATGATAATTTAATAAGTGACTTGAAAGCTGTATTTGGGTCAGAATTGTTCTGTGTGTTAAAGGTCAGGGTGTGACCCAAGCAAAGTACGGACCGTTCCATGCTGGGTTTGTTATTCACTGCATAATAAAGGCCTTATTCACTGGGACGATTTGAGTACAAACTTGATTATGGAGGAAGATCCCCAAAATACAAGATATTTATTTTCATCCAAATCTTCATATAACTAATAATAATAATAATATATAATAGATTTTAATAATACAAATAATGCCATGCTCCATAAGAGCCTCCATGTGTCTTCACTGCAGGCTACTCACGCTGAAGCCCCTGACCGACTGTGTGTTTCCCTTGTGGCCCCCAGCTCCTCACCACGGGGCCCCTCCAGCTCCCCGTCGGCCCACAGCATCAGCACCCCGGAGAAGAACCGCTTCCCGCGCGGCACCACCAGCCGCAGCACCTTCCACGGGGCCCAGCTCAGGGACCGCCGCAGCGCCACCTACAACGGGCCCCCGGCCTCGCCCACCCTCTCCCACGACACGGGGGCCCTCGCCCAGCAGCGCAGGGGCACCTCCACCGGCATCATCGGCAAGATCACCTCCAAGTTTGTGCGCAGGTCGGTCCCCCCCCGGAGAGAGGCTCTCGCTAGAACTGTCTCCTCTGGGCTCTCTTTCTGTCTCTCTCTCTCTCTTCAAAGTGCTTTAGAACTGTCTCCTTTGGGCTCTCTTTCTGTCTCTCTCTCTCTCTTCAAAGTGCTTTCAACTGAGATCTACTTTTCTTACATACTTTGGCGAATCATTTCAAATGGATGAAAGACAAAATAGGATTCCCAAAATGATGTGTGTAAATGAATTGCCGCATTTGATTTTTTCCAGCCACGGGATATATTATCATAGTTACAATATCTTATCATTTCTCCTTAATCATTTCTTTGGTGAGCCTTCGTGCAACCGTTGAAAACCCGTCCCCTGTGGCTCTGGCCGTGCTCGGTCCTTGAGCGTCTTTGTCCGTGCTGCTGTTGGCAGGAGCTCACGGCTCTCTCTCCCTCTCCTTCTCTTCCTGCTCAGAGCTCTGTCTTTCAGGTCCACCCCCAGGTAGGAGATCGCAACGCTTGCTGCACCAACAAACCAAAACAACTCTCTCTCTCCCCCCCCCCCCCCCCCATCCCTCCAGCCAAACAACTCAGTGTCTCTTGAACTCCCCCGTAACCCTGATAAACCCATTGCCCAGTGCTCTTACTGACCAACCGGAACGCCCCCCCCCCCCACACCCCTTTCAGTCACTCTATGGATGAATAATCCCCAAGACCGTCCAGCTCTCTAAACACCTTCTAAACCATGACTCGACTCATGCTCACGCTCTCTTGCTTTTGCTCTCTCTTTTCCTCCCTCTTCCTCTCTCTCTCTCTTCCTCTTTTCATCTCTCTCTCTTCTTCCTCCCTTCCTCTCTTCCTCCCTCTCTCGCTCTTCCTCCCCCTTGCTCTCCCTCCCTCTCTCCTCCCTCTGCCCTCTCTCGGTCTTTCCTCTTGCTCTCACCTCATCGACGCTGTGCTAAAAACAAGCCGACACCGAGACAGAAACAAGGACCTGGCGTTTGGATCGGGGTCAGGGTTTCGCTTCACTAGCCTGGAGTCCTGATCACGTGACCTCACATTCTGTTTGGCCACACGGATCAGTGTGGACCTCTGGCCCAAGGGGGCGGGAGTACTGCTCTTGACGAACAGACTCCTTCAGCCAATCAGCATAACAAAACATGTGACGCCATAACTTTGGATACACGGGATATAGAAGAACAGCCCAAAATATATTTTCCGTCGACAAACGCTGATACCGCATACTCGTCTTCTTGATTAATAGTTGCTCTTGAGTCTATTTTTGCAATAAGTGCGCTGAATAAGTGCATGGCTGTGTTCACTCCACTGAGGCTAACGTTGCAGCTCAACCAAGACACAGTCTCTGATTGGTCGGTTATGTCATCAACCAAGACACAGTCTCTGATTGGTCGGTTATGTCATCAACCAAGACACAGTCTCTGATTGGCCCGGTTACGTCATCGACTATGACGCAGTCCCTGATTGGCTCCCGGTAACATCGTCAACTAGGAAAGGTGTAGACGATCCCCGATTAGGGGACGATCAGATTTTGGGAAATCGATCGATCGTTGTCCAGACTGATCCGTGCAGGGAAACGCGATCGGATGAGGTCACGTGATCAGGGTGGGCTCCAGGCTTTGGCTGCCCGTCCCGTCCCGTCCCGTCCCGTCCTTGACCTTTCTGATTGAAGCCAGAGAAAAGGCGGCGTGAAGAGAGGGGCGCGGTCAGAGTCTCCGGTGCGGGGGAGACCTGTTGTGTATGCTCCCTCTGTTCTCCCCCTTACCTTCCCCTCTCTCCCATGCCCGCCCCGCCCCCGCCCCGCCTCGTCCCGCCTCTGTCCTCTCAAAACACCGAGGGGTTGGACCCTGGCATGACGCCTGATGTCCCCCCCTCTCTCTCTCCGTGTCTCCGTGGAACGGGGGTGGCGTGGGGGGAGGGGAGGGCAGGGGGGTGGCTGTGAAGGAGGGCTGGTCCTGGGAGTCATGGTTTCTCCCTGGTTTTTGTTTCAGGGTGCCTAGTGAGGGAGAGGCGAGTGCCAGGAGTGAAACACCGAGGTGAGATGCTGCACTGAGCTGCTGTTCAGAGATTGAAACCCACCTGGGCCTCCTTAAGATCTCCCTCATCGTTTCCCCACCCCTCTCTGTCTCCCTCCCTCTCTCCCTCTATTTCTTCACTGTCTCACTGTCTGTCTGTCTGTCTTTCTCTCTGTCTCCCCCCTCTGTCCCCCTCTCCCCTCCAGAAGTGCGTCGGGGGACAGTAAGGACGAGGCGGGCCGGGACTCCAAGCCGCGCTCGCTGCGCTTCACCTGGAGTATGAAGACCACGTCCTCCATGGAGCCCGCCGACATGATGCGGGAGATCCGCAAGGTGCTGGACGCCAACAGCTGCGACTACGAGCAGCGCGAGCGCTTCCTGCTGTTCTGCGTGCACGGCGACGCGCGCCAGGACAACCTGGTGCAGTGGGAGATGGAGGTGTGCAAGCTGCCCCGCCTCTCGCTCAACGGCGTGCGCTTCAAGCGGATATCGGGCACGTCCATCGCCTTCAAGAACATCGCCTGCAAAATCGCCAACGAGCTCAAACTGTGACGGGCGCCTTGACGGGAGGCAGTCTGCCGGGTGGGAGGGCGGGAGGGCGGGCGGTGGGTCCCCCCCCCCCTCTTCTCACCTCTCTCGCTCTCTCTCTGTCTCTCTCTGTCTCTCGATCTCTCTCTCTCTCTCTGTCTCTCTCTCTCTCTCTCTCTCTTTCTCTCTCTCTCTCTCTCTGTCTCTCTGTCTCTCTCTCTCTTCTCACCTCTCTCGCTCTCTCTCTGTCTCTCTCTGTCTCTCGATCTCTCTCTCTCTCTCTGTCTCTCTCTCTCTCTCTGTCTCTCTCTGTCTCTCGATCTCTCTCTCTCTCTCTTTCTCTCTCTCTCTCTCTCTCTCTGTCTCTGTCTCTGTCTCTGTCTCTGTCTCTTGCTTTCTCTCTCTCTCTCTCTGTCTCTCTGTCTCTCTGTCTATCTGTCTCGCTCTCTCTGTCTATCTGTCTCGCTCTCTCTGTCTCTCTCTGTCTCTCTCTCTGTCTCTCTGTCTGTGGTGGGGGGGGGGGGGTCCTGCTCATTTCATGAACTAACTTGCATTGGTGTTGACAAGCGGCGGGCACTGGGGGACCTTACCGCGCACAATCAGGTTGGACCGGAGCCGGGCCGGCCGGGAGCCGCGGCAGCGCAGGCCGTGAATGTAACTGACTGTACAGGGTAGCGGGTCAGAGAGAGGCCTGTTGGGGGGTTTCAAGACGAAGAGAAAACAAAAAAAGAACTGACAACTGTACTCCTTGCTTTCTTCCGTCCATTTCCCTCTCTCTCTCTCTCTCTCTCTCTCTCTTTCTCTCTCTCTCTCTCTCTCTCTCTCTCTCTCTCTCTCTCTCTCTCTCTCTCTCTCTCTCTCTCTCTCTCTCTCTCTCTCTCTCTCTCTCTCTCTCTTTCTCTCTCTCTCTCTCCTCTCTTCTCTCTCTCTCCCCTTCTCTCTCTCTCTTTCCCCTTCTCTCTCTCTCTCTCCTTCTTTGTCTTTCTCTCTTTCGCCTCTGTCCTGCTCTCTTCCTCTCGCTCTTTTTCTTTTCTTTCTTTCTCCTTTTTATTTTTTCCTCTCTTGTTCCTTTCTTTATTTCTCGCTCACTCACAATCGCATTCTCTCTCGCTATCAATCTCTCGCTCTCTCAATCTCTCTCACTCACTCTCTCTCCCTCTTCATGCAACACACGCAGTATGCAACTGAAGACGACCATTCCCGCAATAATGTTTTGCATCTCTTTTTCTAACAGGCTAACAATGAGATCTAATCACCCTGCCCCGTCCCCCTCGCTGAATAACCATTTAAAATGACTGAAAGCTCAACTAAACTAAATAGCCGCTTTTCCACCCGTGTTAAATCCGTATATAGATCAGGCTGGGAACCCTTAATAAAAACTATGTTAAAAAAAAAAGTTAACAAGGATTAAGAAATGTACTGTATGCGTTACACCTGCAGGTACTGTATTATATATTGGTTTTGAGTTCTGTACAGGATTTATTGTCAATACTGTGTCTTTATTTTTCTCTTCTTCGTTTTCTTGACATTTGAGTTCTGTCCTGCTATAGTTGATGTACCTTTTAGAACATTTTATCCTTTCTGCTCGGTGAGATTTTTCATTTCCTCTTTCTACGGGTCATCGCGTACGAAAGAAGAAGCATAGTGTTTTACTTTTTGGTTTAAAACAGCACTAAATTATTTTGTGGAGTACTGTGGGACGTGTTGGTTCTCACTCCCTCTTGCCTTTTTATTTCTTTCTCTTAACTGTTCAGTTGCTCCCATTTTGTCCGCCTAAGGAAAACTCAACACTGTCCCGCCAACATAGAGGCCAGCCCTGGTTTCAGCTCACACTGAACACGGGTTAACTTTATCGTTTTTATTTTCTTCTTCTTCTTTCCTCTCCTCTTCTTGTTTTTTTCCTCTCGGCAGCCGGTAGGGTGACATGAAGAAAGCCTGCTGCAGTTGCACAACTTTTCCAGGAGTAATTCTATTATTGGACATGAGAGTGCGCACATCACTTTTCTTTCATGTCGGTCGGTAAAATTTCCTTTTTAAACAGGATTTGAATTTATATTCTTCAGAGGCAGAGCGAGCGAGAGAGACCAAGGAGGTCACCAGGTCCAAAGGCATGCCGATGCTAAATAATCAATCATCATAATGGATTGGGAAAGGAAAGAAGACTCTCTCTCTCTCTCTCTCTCTCGCTCTCTCTTCTAAGAGCCTAATTCAGTCGCTGCACCAGTGTTCCAATGCAGCTCCTTTTTATTTTCATTTGACTTTCCTTTTGAAATCCCCATGCTTGTTTAATATTTTTTTATTTCTTTTTTTTTAAGCATATTTGGTTATATTTATTCCATTACATTGTAATGTGCTGCTTTGTAGAGTTTGAGGCGTGCACTTTGTTGCAGAAAATAAAAAGGATTTTATTTGTTTGTATTCAATACCTCATATTTTTTTTATTGTTCGCTCGTTAAACCAGACATGCATTGTTGTGTCATTGATGACATTGAAAGGTTCCCAGAAAGTTCTGGGTTTGATGCCCAATGTCCACAGCCTAGCCTGTGAAGCAGATTTGAGCAAGATGCCCCAACCCTTTACTTGTATAAATTAACTGTTAATGGCCTTGGATATAAGCACCTGCCACATGACCTCAAATTGCTCTTTTACACATTAGCATTGCATGCTATGTGCCGCTAGCTGGGCAGCAAAGAAGAGATGTAGCCAGATAAAGTGTGATGATAGAGATTTTATTCACTCCATTAGTATGGTGTTAGTCAATTACTTGTGATTTTAAAGATGGCACAACTTCATACATGTAATATTATCATTTTGTCCCGTTCCTCATTCGGCTTTCAAAGTCATGTGAAAATATTTTAAAACACATTCAAAAAGTTCCTTTAAATATATGTTATGAAAAACACAGTGTTGATATGACCGTTTTCAATACTTTAAATGTCCTACAAACATTTTACAATAATATGCAAGGATATTTTATTAAGTCCTTACAGAAGATTGCTGTCATTTTCCAAACTATAAACACAATATTAAAAGAATTTCCCTTTTTCCCTAACAAGCATTTAGCAAACTGCCTTGGTCCCTCTGAAAACTTACAAAAGTTTCATTTATAAACCATGTATCGCGCACAAAGAAAGACATAAAAATGTAAACAATTCATTTTGGCAGATAGTTTTCTTGGTTTTATCTAACGTGGCGGTTTATTAAAAAGTACTATTTTAATCTTCCCTTGAGAAATATGCAATTGTATAAAGAGTGTTAAGTCACGTGAATGGTTAAACACAAAATCTGATGCACAACAAAAAAATCTGAACAAAGCCAGATACAATGGATGAACAAAACTGGACATTTCGAGCGTTGTGTTGATCAAGATGGCTTGTGTGTGTCCGTGGTCATGTGTATACGCTTGGAAAAAAAACGATCAAATCCTAACTTGAGAAACAAGCATTCACGTATCACTATAGCTGTGCGTTGATATTAACATGTAAAGTAGAGTACAGCAGGCATCAAGGAGAGTAATGCTTGTCGTTCTCAAGTTAGGATTCAACCGATAATACCCTTCTCCCACCACTGACACCCCTATTAACACAATCTACAAACATCCGGCTTCCAACAGTACAACATCCGCTCGCTCCACCAACTCATCAGGTGCTCAGGTCTATGACCAGGTGCTCGTAGATCTGCGTCTTGCCCTTGAAGCTGGACGCCAGCAGGAACTGCCGGTTGTCTATGAAGATAGGCGAGAAGGCCCGCGGCGCCTGGATGTGCAGCTCCTGGAAGTGGACGAACTGGCCTTTCTTGGCGTCCCAGCGGTACACCCGGGTGAAGGAGTAGTCGCTACCCAGGATGGCGTACTGCCAGCTGCCCACCGTGAAGGGCTGGAACACCATGGACCCCCGGGAGGGCATCGTCTGCAGCTCGCGGAACAGGGCGCCGTCCCACCGCATCACCTTGGAGTCACCGATGAAGCGCGTCAGGCACAGGTAGAGCTCCGTCTTCACCTGGAAGTGCTTGACGGCGTACACGTCCTCCATCTCGGGGATGTCGGTGCGCCGCTCAAACTCCTTGCTGCCCTTGTTCCACTGGTAGATGACGGGCCGCTGCGAGCTGCTGGACAGGATGAGGTGGGGCTTGGAGGAGATCTCCACGTACTCGACGTCCGTGTCGCGGTACCACTCGTGCAGGGAGTGTTGCGAGTAGAAGCCGTTGCCGTTCCACTTGTACACGGTGGTGGAGCCCGCCTTGGAGCTGTCGGCGATGACGAAGAAGGACTCGCCGTCCACGCGGAAGGTCTCCACGTCGTTGGGCTTGCGGATTTTCAGGATGTCGATGTCCTGGATCTTGATGAACTTGTTGGCCGACACGTCGCGCATGTAGATGTGCGAGCCGCCAAACAGCTGCGCCACGATGATGAACATCTGGTCGCCGATGATCAGGGGCTTGCACACTACGGTGGATGTGCCTAAACAGGGTGGGGGGGGGGGGGGGCGGAGAGAGAGAGGGGTGTTCATCATTGGGTTAGAATCTCTTCATGTGTTACCACCCATGGTTGTGTGTGTGTGGGGGTTTATTGGATTGTTTTTTAATGTGTGTTTAATGTTGTTTGGTTTCCTGATGTTTTTGTTGCTGTGGGAGTTAATTGGTTAATTGGTTATGTTGGTTAATTGTTTGTGTTGTGATGATTGCTTGGGCAGGTTGCAGCTGGCATATCAAGGCCAGAGAGAAGGGACCAGTTTCCACTTCCATCTCTGCAGTGTCGTGTGTGTCGTGTGTGTGTCTTTCAATCGTGTAATTCTGTTATTAATCTATTTTTCAATTTACTGTAAGAAGCTGAGGCAGTAATGGACAATTTGATGTTGTGGCCGTTACCCCTAGAATCTGATGGTCGTAACAAAAGTGAGGCTCTCAACCACACACCACATCAAAAAACTGCTTATCTCCTTCGTCCATGTTGTCATGGGGACCCAGCGACTTACTGTCGATTTCATCGAAGTTCCGGAAGACCATCTCCACGTGATCCCACTCCAGAAAACTGCATTTCCCAATGAACGGTTGGGCGAACACCACATACTCATCGCTCCCGAAGGAGAAGGCCTCCACAGACAGGGACTCAAACTTGAGAGACTGGTAGGAAGCAAATTCTGGAGAGAAATCGAACAAACTATCTTATAAACGGTTTGCCTTTTCACAGAACCCAACATATAAGCAGAAACCACTAACTGTGCGTGCACCACTTGCACTTCAGTTTGAATGCATGGCGGAAAGTTCACCCCTTACAACCCCCACGTCTTCACATTCATAATGCTGCAAATGCAAGGACTTTCATGAGTGGGCGATATAGGCTCAATCAACATTGTGTTTCCTAATTCCATGAAAGATGGATAAATAAATGTGCTCAGTGACAGATCTTGCCTATACATGGAACAATTCTACTATTGTATTAGTGATAAGGGAACTCAACCTTCTCCTGAATGACATTTACTCCTGAACTTTACTCAGTCAATTTGGATAAAATCGTCTGCTAAATGGCTAAAGAGTAAAAGAAAAGGACACCTCTGGCACACTGCTGACCCGTCGGGCCTCCCGGGGTGGCTCACCTGTGGTGATGCAGTCGAAGGACTGGGGGGACAGGTCGTTGATCTTCTTGTCCAGGAGGGACTCGGGGCCCTTGCAGTAGATCTGGTCCACGGTGGCGTTAGTGTGGACCATCCACTCCACCAGCCACTTGAGCTTACAGTCACAGATGAACTGGTTCCCTCGCAGGTCTCTGGGGGTCAGGAGGGGAGGGGACACCTTGTACATCAACATGTATTTGATGATGTTGTGCTAATGCAAGACAGTGGAAACGTTTGAACCTTTTGGATGGCATGGATGCAAAGTAAATATTCAACTATTTATAGGGAATAGACCAAATAGTAATAGTCCAAAATGAAAGACCAAAAATGTATCAACGCAACAGAAAATAACAACAAAACGTGTCTGTTCTCATGGTGGGAGTTTCATTTGGAGATCCGCAGTCAGTGAATAAAGCTCCGTCTCTGGTTACAAATGGTTGAACGATTCCAAATAAATAAACAAAAAACCAATCTTATTCAAATCTATGCATCAAATCAAAAGCAAAACAACCACAAAAGGCTTCATAATGTCCATCCTCATTGCAGTCACTGAGTTACGGTCAGTCTGGTGCTCTGGTGATTGGGCACTAATGGCATTCCCAGATCTAATACTGAGTCCTAACACAGTGGGCTGTTGGTGTGTTAGCCGGTGGTAATTGGTCAAGCTATACTCAGGGGAGACGAGGGAAGAGGAGAAACAGACCCTCCCGCAGCAGGCCATCGACCCCGCCCCATCTGTCTTCCACAGTACCGAATGCAATATTAATAAGGCTAAATGTAGTCACTGCCCACACATTATTCAAGACTTGACTGCAGAGGAGTACTGAGAGATGGTCTATATTTAGCCCCCCTGTACAGAGAGATTTGATGGCCATAGAGCTCTTCTCTTTGGTGCTTTAATGATTTGTATTTCAGATGCAGCTTTTTTAAGCTATTTGGCCGAAGCCGCAAAGGCAGTGGTCAGGCTTTGTTCTCAGAGGCGCTGTAGGTCATATTTCAGGGCAATGATTTCATTAGGAATGCCATGGACATCTGTCAGCTGTCAGTGAGTAGACATGCTCTGTTCTACCTATATCTGTTCTGGTTGGCTGTACGTTTGAATTTTAGACCGCTCCCCTGCTCATTTCTGACCAATCTGGGCTTCTCTTGAATGATGAGGTCAGGGTATCGAGACGCTAGCTAACACAGCATTATCAAAGCTCCTCCACTGCATCGTGAATGTGAAACTTTTCAATGGTGGAGAAGCATAGCTTGAAGTCATGCGTACTTACACTTTGGTTAGAGCCTCCAGACCCTGAAACATGTCTTTGGGCAGAGTCTCCAGGTTGTTGTAGGCTAGACTCCTGTAAGAGAAAGGAAATAGCATATTATTTCACAATTATCTCATATTGTTTCATACCTATCAACTCATATCATGTCTCAAATTATTAACATGGGAATCTATTATCTTATATCATATAATGTTATAGCATCTTGCATCATAGCATATTACGTAATAGTTAATATCATGTGATATTTCATCAACTAAGTATAAGTATCAACTGGTATAAAATATTTTCATGTCAAATCACCACGTTATTTCATCAAATCATATCTCATATATCGTAACAGTTGTAATATATTATATTGTGTGCCCATGTACATAGATGTGACAGAAAATATAAATCTATAGCGTGTGGTTCCCGAATGCAGGGCAGAGTGTCTACACATGTTATGTTTGTGGCAGTAAAACAAGGCTACGTGTTGCAGGGCTAACAGTACAGACTGCTACCTAGGAGACTGGCAGGCATTCGCTAATTACAAGTGTTTTTTGTTTTTTTACTGTGTCCGTAATTAAGTAAATATCAAGGGAGGCCTTAAGTTGTGAACACTTTCACACTGAAAAGGTGTCCACTTCTTTTTCTACAGTACAGATGATTATATAATGGCATTTGTTTTAGTGAGATGTAGAATATGTGTAATTGTTAGTCAGTTTTAAGTGAGTGTGATCCGCTCTACTTGAGAGCATTAAATACAGCTGTGTATGCTATTAAAATAGAAATCCCTGTGTGCCAGTAAGAAAATGTGAACCACACACTTAAAAAACACATGTTCCCCAGTCATGGTCAATAGCTCAGCTCCTTCAAATATAATGAGAGTAGACTGTTATACTCCTATTCTCATAGTTACACCACACGAATAAGGAATTTTGAAACACTGTTAATTTGGTTTGGCACTTAAAATTAATATAGCATCTTATCCTATCTATCTTGGCACTCTATGAACATCCTTACTGTACAGACAGCGAAATCGCTATATTAATATGTATAGGTCTAATGAGTTGTTAATAGGTCTATACTCACAGATGCACTAATGTTTTCAGCCCGCGGAAAGCATTAGGTGATATAGACTTGATGTGGTTGGTTTCAATGAATCTGTAGAAAACACAGGGCAGATGTTTTACAAAAAAGGCATATAAGCTCCTGAAGCGTATCATTTTGAAATAGTAATGAATAATATGTATGAACAATAATATGACTACTCACAGATACTCCAGATGAGGAAGGCCCAGAAAAGCATCTTCATTGATGGAGTCAAAAGTATTGGCTGTGAAAAGACTTAAGATACAAGAGCATGGAAGGAAGTTATTTATCTCACAAAATCACTTTTTTTTTATCAGATGATGTCATGCCAACTGTATATTAGCCTGCTTTATGGAAAATATTCTTATCTAAACCTGCAATTGAAACTGACAAGTTGTTGTTGTTTTTTTTTAAAAAAAAATAGGCCTAGATCAACCAAAACGATAAAAAATATTTTAGAACAAGAAACAGCCCAACCGAAATACGACAT
Source organism: Melanogrammus aeglefinus (assembly GCA_900291075.1). NCBI lineage: Eukaryota > Metazoa > Chordata > Actinopteri > Gadiformes > Gadidae > Melanogrammus > Melanogrammus aeglefinus. Next base: position 201,208 of record OLKM01000158.1, read on the forward strand.
TGTCAGACTGTGTGATTTAAAATCCCAAGGTAAATACCAAAGCTCCTCCTGGAGAGGGAGAGAATGGGGATCCTATTCATGAAGGGATTCCTATCACTGGGACAACCACGCTTTGTTTACCATCCTACTATAACTGACAGCTACCTCAGCCAGAAAACACCGGTTGGACTACAGCCTATTAATACGCTCTCATAACGTACTACACATGACATCACATCGTGGTGTGTGCATCAATGTGACGAGCGTGACGGGGGAAGTGATACCAGCATTTCTCGGATTAATCGAAGGAGAGGGGGAGCAGGAAACGTCTCTGTCCAGTTAAACATGGCGATGGACACATCGCAGGGGACCTTCACGGCGAAACAAAGACAGAAACACAAGCGAAGGGCTCTCACAGCAGATGCATAGCAGGCGTGTGGATGAAGCTCTCTTTGGGGATCTCCGTGAACGCGGACTTCACGAACGATCTGTTGGGAAGCAAAATGACAAAGAAACCTTATCTTTTTTTAACATCATAGTATTGCCCGGTGCTGAACTCATTTACAAAACTGGATACATCGCAGTTGGTAGTTGTAGAGTAGCCTATACTGCATTTAGTCCATTTTTTTTCTTTCCACTTACAAGCACACAGCAAAAAAAATAATGCACGGTTGACACAAAGCAAAAAATATGATCATATTGACACGACTTACAATGAAATGACATCTGGGGGAAAGCTGCGAGGGATCAAAACCGCGCTCTCGCACAGCGCGTTGTCTTTGGCGCACGAACACGCCGAGGGGCAGCGGGGCTGGCGGGCGCGCTTGCCCTCCGCCGCGAGCAAAAGCCCCGCGCCACCAGCCACACCAGATGGGTCTTGGGGGTCTCCTGGCTCCCGTGTTTCATCCTTGCGACGGTGAATCCTCCTTTGCCTGGGCAGAGACGTGCTGCGCGTCGAGTAATCCTACACACATGTAAAACGCCACAAACACACACACCCTCGCCCTTGTTGTCCCCCACTTCTCCAAAAGAGGGCCAGTCGACACCTTTTTTTCCTTTTTTCTTTTCACCAAACGCCGTCCTTGTTGTTAAAAACGGCAAGTATCGTCTGCCTGACTGTCTTCCACTACACTTCCATCCGATGCGTCCCTCCTTGTCCTGTTTTCTTCTGATATTATTATTCTCAAAAATACCACTCAAAGGCAGCCCCTCTGGAGAAGGTATAACACGATTAAAAGGCGTTTTAAATGCCCACAGCCTTCAGAAGATGTCCAGTCTGGCACTGGGACCAAATCGGTGTAGGGGCAGGTGGGAGTCACGACAGGGGACCAGATCGGGAGCGCCTCCATCCAAAACCACGCCTATGCCGAACAGAAGCGATGGTCGTGTTCCTGGTACAATCCGCCTAACATGGATGTCATGGTTTTACTGGTGAATCAGCTGGGAAGTGAGGAACCCTTTAGTGAGCCAGCAAATGTGTTGCTATTGCGCAGAACCTGCCTTTTCTTGTTGTGTATGCGCGAGCGTCAGGTGTAGGTAAGGTAAATAAACAACAAATAAGGCTTTATTTCTTTGTGATAATGATGACGATAACAATAATGATAATATAACCTATGATAATAATAGAACATTATTAACAACAATAATAATGTTTTTAATAATCTATTATTATGGTTATGATTATTATCATGATTTAGTGATAATAGGCCGAATCAAACGCATATCCGTCATATTGAATCTGTGGTTTGGTCTGCAATTGGGGGGCGGCTTTTAAATGAACCACTTAGTTCTGGTTTGTTTGTTATAGATGTGATTGTGGTTGCAAATGTGATTGCAAGCCGACCTTTTTAATAGAGTGATGGAATGAAAGCCACTCGGGGGCCGACGTATTACTTTGTCCGGCCACAATTAAACCCTTTTCCTCTCCCATGGACCCAGATGGGCTGCCGGCAGCCTCTTTACCACGGCTCCTCTTTCACGTGAACCCTGATTCACTGCGCATACACATCGATGTCACACTGTCCAATAGCCCGTCGCTGCCATGGCAACAACAACAAAACAACACCGAGAGATTCACCCTCTTCCTCTGTGGGCCTGGCTGGTGCGAATGTGTTCCCCCCGGAGATAGATACACAGGCTAGACCTCTCTTCCACGCCTCCTGGCCTGGCCACAGTAATATCATTTCTCCAATTGTGTTGTATTGAATGTGTTGAAACGTTGTTTGCTTACGACGTGGATCATCTTTTCTTCCTTTTCTTTTTTTTTTTTTTGCGAAAAAGAAAGACATCGAGAGAATGGACACTTGAATGGAATGACTGAAATTCCAAAAAAGAAGAAAAAAAACTTTGTTGGGAGTCTAAGAACAGTGGAAGGGATTGTCGACCCACGCGCAGGGATGAGACGTGTCCAAATGCGATAAATTCCATAATTCGTCGCGAGCATAGAGCACGCACTGTTCACTACTCTCCCTAACGTTATCAACAGTTGCTGAAAAAAACAACTCTGATGTTATCTGTTATCTACCCTGTTTGATTACTGAAGCATCAATGCCGTTACTGCATATCATCGTGTCTGTTTATAAATAGGCCTAATGATAGGCCCGATGATTTAATTTATTTAACTGTAAGTATTTACCGGTTAAAGATCTTATCGGTTGACCGGTTAACCATGGACATCCCTTGTATACTGTATATATATAAATGTATATCAAACATTGTATGTTTTTTTTGTGTTATTTTGTGTTATTTTTAATTTTTTTTATCATTTAATACTACTTTTTAATAGTTCCGGGACGTTGGAGCCAATAACCTGGTGTTTTAAACACTTAAGTCTGCCACTGTGAATTTTAAAAAATGTTCAGTTTTTGAATAAAGAAACGGCAATTAAAAATATTTCTTTTTTTATACCGATTCATCGATTATGTTCGAAAAAAAAATAATCGACCGATTAATCGATTATTAAAATAATCGTTAGTTGCAGCCCTACTTCGAACGAAGGGGGCACTGGTAAAAAAAACAACAACTAAATCGTTATTTTAAACCACTTAAAAGGCTAGAAATAGCCCGACACTTCTTGGTAGTAAATGAGGCCTAAAGCAGTTTAACAGAGCTGAGGTGGTGACGTCATCGAGTCCGCTGCTGTTCCAATTGCAAAGTACGTACTCGCGTTCTCGGAAGTCTGTACTTGAAGTCCGGACTTGCCAAGTACGTACTTCCAAGTCCGCGAGAACGTAGTCCGCGTACTTAGAATTGAGAAACGGCCAGAGATTGTGACATCTGTCAGCAACACGCAAGCTCTGTGTTCGCCAATCTACTTATCGAGTCTTAAAAACAAAATGGCGTTGACGGGTGATCTACTGATGGTATTGTGTGTATAAAATGTCCTTGTTAATAAACAATCTGTACACTTACAAAATTCTCAATGTCTCGTTTATATGTTAAGACCCTTATTATACTACCAAAGAGGTGTCGGGCTACTTCTAGCCTTTTAAGTGGTTTCAAAATAGTGATTTAGTTTATACCATAACCACTGCCCCCTTTGTTCCAAGTTTATAGCGTTTTGATTGAATCGGCTAAAAACAGCCAACTGAAGAAAGCGTCTCTATGCGGTTTTTGTGCTCCAAAATGAACGTTTCAACTCATTATCATACAAAACATATCCCAAATCCATTTTACACCAGAATTACCCTTTAAGGGATTATGAGTTGATTATTGAGACAACATATGGGTCAGAGACAGGAAGACACGGACCAAACTGTCAACACACAGTTACTGTTGCATGATCTCTTGCTGTTTAGTTATGTCATCTCTACTGCTAAATCTTCCTCCAACCAAACCAAATAAGTTCCTTATGGGCTCACTTTTGCACATGGTTAAAAATAATTCATAAAAACAGAGGGACGGAAAGTTCCTCTGGCCAAATTGGATTTAGGCCTACTTGGCTCCTGGCTTGTTGAGGGCCATCACCACAACAATGAGCGAGCTCCTTCCCACTCAGCAAAGGATCTGTGAGCAGGCATTTTGTGGCGCGTCTTCTTGTCCACAAAGTAACTGTAGTGGGAGTCCTATAATACAAAACAACAACACACATTACAGGTTACATAAGGGATTACGTTATGTCCCAGGAATATTTTTTTGGAGCATTGAATAAAATGTTTTATGTTGCAAGGTTATATAATATAAAAAAATGAAAAATAATAAAATAACATTTTGGCATACAGAGTAACAGCATATGGGGCATTGATAACATGACATAATTATATTGTACAATATAATTAAAAAACTAAATAAAATAAAAAAAACTGATAAAAATATATAACTAATAAAGAAAACTCTTTGTGCTTATCAGTTGAAATGGGTCCATCAAACCTAGACCCCCTCCATCCTGAACCCCCTTTCAACCCGTCCGTTTTTCTGTCCACTCACCTGCAGGTTATCCCTGAGTCAGTGATTTTACATCTAGCCCCGCCTCTTTTGGCTCTACTGGTTGCTCACCTGTTCCTATTGGTGGTAACTAGCTTCTTCTCTCTTCCCCATCTAGGGAAGTACGGTAGTACCAAGTGTCAGGCCCAGACGTCGCATGATGTGCAGTGGTTTTCCATTACGCCCCCTCTTGGTAGCTCTTTCAAGCACATGCTTAGCTCCAGCATTCACCAATGCACTGCAAGTACCCACAAGTCCAGCTTCTTCATCAACAGGGTTAGGGTGTTCACTCAGATCAGCCCTAGATACACCAGAGCGTACCATACTGGTGATGTAATACGCCGGTGGGCAATGCGTCTTTTGTTGTGAAGACCTGATTAACTGGACTTAATCAATGTGATTCCATAACAGTTTGACTTAACAAGACAAATGTATCATATAATATATTGAACGCAAAATAAAAATGTTACCATTGTTTTGGATAATAAATCGCCTTATTCCTGTGGGCGCGGATGTATGTCAAATAGCTTTTTAATTTTTTTGAGGGTAGTAATGGGTAGTAATGTATCTGTCCCTGCTGTATATAGCATGAGACGGATTACTGCACACAATCTGTTTTGAGCTATTTATCAGGTTTGACCAGAGGGACCAATGAACACGGCAACCTGTGACAAGAAATGACAAATTGAACGAAAAAACTGTTGTCAAGAAATATACTTTAATTTTCAAAATGGGCAATGGCTTGCCTTGAGCAGAAAGTGCACGGTTAAGGCATGAAGTGTAGAACTAAACAAAAACAGCAGAACTACGAAGAACACATAGCTACGGAACAACTCCCTAAATGAGTTAAGTAAATATATTTTCTAAATAAACCATTAAAATATACCTTAAACAGCAAATTGTATTACTTTCAACCAATGTTTAAAAAAAATCCTACATCAAAAACTCATATGAGGCTCATGACAGCCCTCTCATGAGGCCTGAGGGGAGACCACCAGGTGGAGGACCTCCTGTCTCCTGAGGGAGACCACCAGGTGGAAGACCTCCTGTCTCCTGAGGGAGACCACCAGGTGGAGAGACCTCCTGTCTCCTGAGGGAGACCACCAGGTGGACGACCTCCTGTCTCTTGGCGGAGCTCCTCAGTCCAGGCAGTGGTCGAGGTGGGCCAACAGCTCCCGGTGCTCGCTGGACCGGTACTGCGCCCGGCAGCCCGGGCACTCCAGGAAGCTGTGGTTCAGGGGGCTGGGGACGCGAGGGGAGCCGTGGCGGTCTGAAGCAGCGTCTTGATGCTTTCTCTGCTAAAGCACGTATGGAGGAGGCAATGCTGTCAGGCACATAGACATTGCTGCTGCTGGCTGCCTCAGCCTGGAGGTAAAGTGATCATTGAAACCTGAAAGTGCTTTTCCTGAGGAAATTAAGTTCAATAACAGTGTATCCTATTGCCTAACTAGGCCTCCTACGCACTTTTCTGTAATGCTTATTAGCAACTATTTGTTTTTATTTATCCAAGATGCTTGCATTTTCCATCTTGGAGTACATCTTAACCTAACTTATTAAGGCTCTATTGATGCTGTCTACTGACCAGTGCCCCTGTGGTATTCTGTTTTCCGTATTGTTGAGGACTCTTAGGCAGCGCTTAAATTGCTACGGTCAGCTTTCTCCTCCTCCAGGCCGCTGAATGCTTAATTAAGCAAACTATTTTGTTTTTATTTATCCAAGGATGCTATAGCGGGATAATGTATAGTTAGTCGGTTGTTATGGAGAAATAAACCCCGACAGGTTGGATGGAACCCCGACGCGAAGCGGAGGGGTTCCATACAACCTGAAGGGGTTTATTTCTCCATAACAACCTCCGAACTATACATTATCCCTTACTTATCTTGGCCTTTTATCCATCTTCACTGACCTGTGCCCCTGTGGTCTTACTGGTTTTCCGTAGCTCTTTGAGGACTCTGTACAGCTGTTGCTGTAAATTGAGACGGTCGCGTTTCTCCTCCTCCAGGTCTCTGGCTGACATCTGAATCTGTAATGGAGAAAATAAGGACATAAGAGTGTGACAAGCAGAAGTAAAGAAAAATAATAATAATAATAATAATAATAATAATAATAATAATAATAATAATAATTAAAAAATTACACACATTTGACCCAAAAAATCTGAAAATCTGCAAAAAATAATAAAGAAAAAGGATATACGTATATACAGTATGCATATATAAATGTAATCACAGAAAATACAGGAAAACATTAAGTTAGAGGTAAACATTATTGTTCTTGCATATTCTACATTATTGACATTATTCATAGTGTATAGATGTAAAAAGGAAAGATTCCAGGGGGGGAATGCGCCAGGTACCGAGGGGGTTAACATCGATGGGGTCGCGTATTGGACATATCTGGGGGATCGTTGATTGGCTACGGGAAACAGGAGGATATGTGAAGGTTGAACCCAGGCCGGTGGATGAGCTAACATACTGATAAGAGTTCAGCAGAGGAAAACCCAGAAGCAGCTGACCCTCTGATAGGGTTTCAGTACAGTGGATGGATTAGCGGCTACCTCTAGCGTTCAGTCTAAAACTAAACGCTTTATCTAAGGAAGGGATAATTAAGATGGCAGGTCTAGGGGAGTGAGAGTGGAACTGTGTGTGTGTGTGTGTGTGTGTGTGTGTGTGTGTGTGTGTGTGTGTGTGTGTGTGTGTGTGTGTGTGTGTGTGTGTGTGTGTGTGTGTGTGTGTGTGTGTGTGTGTGTGTGTGTGTGTGTGTGTGTGTGTGTTGGCTACCTGCTGCTCCAGAATCCCAATCTTCCTGTGATCGTCTTGGAGACTCAACACTGTATCTTGAAGGAAATTCACCTGTGGGGGGGGGATCACAGGGTGGTGTATTGGCTAAGGTGATCGGACCGGGTTCTGAGTCCCCATGTCCACAGCCAACATGCAGCCCACCTTAATGCAGGAAGCCTTACCCCTAGTGTCCTAAATAAGCCTTTAGATTCCTGAGTCTGTTCTATCAAATATTAAATCTGTGTGAAGAGGGCGTTTCCTTCTCTTGATATTTGTTTCGACCTGTTACATTGCTGGAGGCAGGGATCTGCGAGTGCTTGATTGCCCAATACAAACCCGGCCAGCAGCAGTTACAAATGTAAGCTTAACCCCTTCCTGGTCCTAACTATTAACTTACACATTAATTATTAATCTATTCCGAATTTGAATTTATTTAGATACATGCGGATGCTAGACACAAACAAACTAAATACTATATGGAAGCTTTCAGTGTTTCTTGTTCCCCTGATCACTTCATGTGTTAAGTAAAGAAAACAAATGCATTTATTTTCCGACCTAAAGCGAGCCCTTGTCATGATACGACTGGGAGCAGAGACCCTGGCCATTCACACCTGTAGCTGGAGATCAGCAGACTGATGTTTCTCCTCATCCAGTTGCTGTCGGAGGTCTTCCACTTGGGCCCTGAGTGCCCTCTCTACTTCCCCGCCCTGACTGTTCTCTTCCTGGGCAAGCTTCTGAATCCTCAGCCTCTCCACCTGGATCTGTTCCTGGAGCTCCTGCTCAAAGAGCCGTTTCTTCTCATAACTGCACACACATGCACAAACACGCATACACACCGGCACATGCATGTTTGAGGAGCTTTTGTCCATCCAAAATGAACCTTTTCTAATATAGTTTAGAAAACAGATAAAAATACTGCTATTTCACTCTGAAGTAATCCAGATATTGGTGGGCAGCCAAAGTGACCTGAGCATAAGTATAAGCAGCAAACAAACATTGAAACGTTGCTGTAGTTGGGAGATTGTTTGCGTCACTCGCCTCCACTGCATCTTGTCCAGGTCTTCGTGAGCGACGTTGAACTGCTCTCGAAGAAACTCCAGCTCACTCTTGGCCTTGAGCAGCAGTCTGTCATAGTGATCCTGCATCCGGCTCATCCTCTCCCTCTCTGAATCCAAAACTTGGTTTCACATTGACTTTGATTACTCTTCTAAAGCATCAGATCGACCCACTACCTCACACAGGCATTATTACTTGTTCAATTCATTACTGTGATTGTCTGGGGGGGGGGAATTACACATCTTTTTGGCATTCTTTTTATTTTTGATAGCTTGGGTCAGTATCAATACAGCATACTCTACTGTCTCTGTCCCTCACCGTCTGAAAGGGCCGCATTGTGCTGCTCTGATTTGGCCAGTTTGTGCAGCACGCCCCTTAAATAGTGCTCCCTTTGCTGGTCATATGCCAGCCACTGCTGATTCTTCTCCAAGGCCTGGGGGCATCCATCACAAGACAACAGCAAAAACAGCAACAAAAATGACATTTTTTTGAAAGACATACAGGCTTGGCTCCAATCTTTTGCTCTTTTGACTCTCATGTGGGCTAATATCATGTCAGGTTAGGGTGTAAGGGTGTGGGTTCGAACCAGGTCTACCTGTAGTTTTCCTTGAGCAACATGCCCTAACCTCTACCCTCTTATTAGGGTATAAATAAAATAAAAATGTATCATTGTCAGTCTCTCTGGAAGAAAGGGTCTGCCAAATGACATAATAGTATTCAATTCTCATAGGTTACAGAATATATCTTTGCCCATTGATAAAAGGCTATCTATGCTTACATCTCTGAGCTGAATATGAGCAACTGTAGCAGAACAGCTGCTCTGGCCATCTGAATCGCAGTCCTGCGGATAAATATGAAACATACAAGTTTACTAGTGTTACCCTGGTAGAAAAATGCAGCAAATCTCAACTGGTATCTATAAAGAAGGGCTGTTGACTAGTCAAAAGTACAGATTTTGGATGAGTACTTCACAACAAATGCTGCCACCCAGTGTCAACACGTGGAATTATTCAGCTCAATAAGCGTACCTAAGCTTCATCACTATACCTGATGCCCCTTTACTGTCTTCTCTAAATGTTGACATCTCGTCGTCATGGTCACCAGCTTGTTTTTAATTTCCACCATCTCGGTCTGCAGTGATTGTATGAATCGATCGCTGGGCTCCCTCTGTTGAACGGTTTCCATCTGGTCCTGGAGGCTGGCGTAAACCTCCTCCTCTTCTTGTCTCATTCCCAGCTTGTACCTCAGCGTGTCAATCTCTTCATCTTTGGAGCTCAACTGTTGGTAATTCTTCTCTTTTATTGTTTCAAGAGAGAGGATTCTCTGTAAATATAAGTGACACGTCGGTCATGTTACATGTCAGACCGATAACTATAGAGACGTCAATGTGGCGAAGAAAAGTACAAAAACGTTTCTCTCCAATAACTGTTTATTTAGCCACCCATTGTCGCAGACTAGCTAGCAAGCACGCAGATAATCGTTTATATATGCAGCTAGCAAGAAAGAAGCCTGAAAAGAATAAATAAAAAGTCCTGCCCCGACCAATTTAAGTCCTTGAGTTACATTATTTAAGACCACCATATGACATTTCTAACGAATTTAAGACTTTGTAAGGCCTTAAATTGAGAAACATGAAGGATGTAAGGACACCCTGTAAATAATGTTGACTAACATTAGCTACCATAAGCTAAAGTTGGGCAGATCACATTTATATTTATGGAGACATTAAAGATGATGGTAACCGGATTTCAAATCCAGGCAGATTAACAGGTTTGTACTAAATTACCCTCAACACGATGTTTGAGGCTCCACCACTGGTTTTCCTGAAGCTAGATGTTGCGAAATTAGCAATGCTAACGCCTCGTGTCGACTGCCTCCGTCCGTCCGTCCGTTCGTTGAATGACTAATTTGAATGGTGACGGACGCGCAGTGCATTGTGGATCCATGCGCTGAAGCCTCCGTCAAAAATTTGAAAAATGTTTAACTTTTTCGGCAGCGGTAGGGCATGTAATGAGGCGGTGGGGGAGGGTCGAACAAACCACGAACCTACAGACGGTCCGGCACCTCTTGTACACCGTAGCTAGTCTAAAACCGTAAATAGTTTAAAATAATATTACACCGCATTTATTAAATGATTTTAGTTTCAAGAAATGCAAATAAATAGATAATGTAATAGATACAAACATAGAGGAATTATTTGCTTGATTTAAGTAATAAATAATTAAACCCACAAACACACATTACTAATTTACAATTAAATTTATGTTTCTTATACTAATCGGGGTCCTAGATTCACTTCACGGGACTTTGTTAGACAGCCGTGGGGGTCGCTATCAGGAACTCCCCATCACCGTTAGGGGGCGCTTTAATGCAGGATGAAAATTGCTCCGATATTTTGGAAACGCAAACTATTCTACGTGACATCGGTCTATACTTTAGTAAAAAAAAAAAACACTACTGTGACCATCGTGTATCCTCTCCATTGTTGAGAGGGGACGTCGTTGTGGTTTTAGGCGATCCCTATCAAAATCGCCGCTGACAATTTATGTATCTCTCATCAGCCTATATCAGACATAAGCCTATAAAAGCTGCGGTTAGTGGAAGAGGATGTCAGAATTAGAGGGAGCAATGTGTGTGTAAGCAATGTTTGTGTCTGTTTACGTGGAGATAGATTGCAATCACTACAATCCAGTTCAAAAAATCAGCCTACATCTCACGAGCTCTTATACTGCCCTAGTGCCCTCTCTAGTGGTCCGCAGTCCCTGGTTCAACTACACCAGTGCCTCTTTTCACTGCGAGCCACAGCACTCAGTTTCCACCCCCAAGGCAGGCTCACTCGCATCAAGCGAGGCGACGTCTACGAGTAAACCTTCTCCCCTCACATCTTCTGGGGCAAAGGAATATGTGTCTATAGGATTGGCACAATGCTGCGCGTCATTGTTGAGTCTGCGAGTAGCATCCCCAAAAGGAGTTTTGGGGTTCCAGATCCAATAGCTGGAGTTTTGTTTAAAGGTGAGTTTTCCCTTACTTTCTGGATTGAAAATAAGTTTTTGTTTATGTTTCTCGTATAGTTTGCAACTTGTTGGAATCTTTAGCAAACTAGTTTACTACTTCTAGTTGATTTCTGGTTGTGTTAAAGCAATCCTAGCCGACTACATTGTTGTATCGGAGTGATTCATACACAAAAGGAAAACGTATCCTTATAAGGTGAGAACTGGGTCTTCCTTGGCACATGTCCTGGACCTGAATCAGGCCCTATATCTTTTGGTTTAGATAGAATTTGTATTCAAATTATAAAGAATCGTGCGATTACAGGTGATGTTACTGCGATGCATTCGGTTGATAGTTTTTTTTTTTTGTGTACAGACTTTGAGAAAAAATAAATAGGTCCACACTGATCGGTAGAACTGCATTGTTTCTGTTCTTTTTACAGGCGAAAAAAAGAAAACAAAGTCAATAGACAATGAGTTGAATCCTGTTTGGAATGAAGTAAGGAATACATTTCATCAGTAAGATGCAGCATGCTTTATATTCATGAATGTAATTCAACACTGGCCAATGAATATGTACATTTTCTTAGTTGTTTTATATGGGTTATGTATTTATGTATGTATTGTAATGGCAGGTACTTGAATTCGACCTGAAGGGTATTGCCTTGGACCCTTCCTCACACATAGACATAGTTGTGAAAGACTATGAAACCGTTGGAAAAGACAAGTAGGTGTATCCAAAGACAACACACACACACACACACACACGCACGCACGCACGCACGCACGCACGCACGCACGCACGCACGCACGCACACACACACACACACACACACACACACACACACACACACACACACACACACACACGCACAGCACAACACACACACACACACACACACACAACACACACACACACACCAGCTAGTCATTCATGAACCATTGTAGAGGAAAATAAACAATTATTTGTGTACGAGTGTACCCAAGAAAGACAGTTCATGCGCTGTATATCTTCAATTAAATACACACCATAGGGATCACACTATGGTTATTGGTTGCATTATTACAACAACAAATATGTAGTACCATAGTGCTTCTTCAGAACGCAGTTTGACCTGGTACCAGGAAAGGTTCTGCCTTCCCTAAGCACCTTTCCTACTCCACATCAGCTACCTGTTCAGGCTTGCTGTGCCTTGGAAGGGAGCTGAGGTATAACATTGATATTTACATAGCAGTTCAACCCTTTGTTACCAAATACTTTTGTATTGGCTGTATTGGCGTCTCCCTACAAGTATTAGATGTCTTAACTCTACATTAAAACAATGGTCTTTGTTAGTGTTTTGGTGTGTGAAAAAACATGATATGTCTGTAGAGAATAAGGTAGCTTGTTTGATTACAGTGAAAGTAGATGTAAATGTCAGGGAACTATGATTGTTGTGGTAACCAGGCTTCTGCAAGTCAGCTGGTTACAATTGGGATTTTTGTGTGTGGGGAATTGGGGAAGTAACTGTGTGTGTGTGTGTGTGTGTGTGTGTGTGTGTGTGTGTGTGTGTGTGTGTGTGTGTGTGTGTGTGTGTGTGTGTGTGTGTGTGTGTGTGTGTGTGTGTGTGTGTGTGTGTGTGTGTGTGTGTGGTGTGTGTGTGTGTGTGTGTGTGTGTGTGTGTGTGTGTGTGTGTGTGTGTGTGTGTGTGTGTGTGTGTGTGTGTGTGTGTGTGTGTGTGTGTGCCTGTGTTGGGGAGAATGTGTTCATCCTTGCCAGTGTGGCCAAACTTTACAGCAGTTTGTGGTGGAAAATTTGGAATATAGGCATTCTACTTGGATTGTTAACTTTATGTGATAACATGTAGGCTATAAAAGTTGGCTTCAGATGGTATTCAGACAAGCTGCTGATGACTGTGCTGTGAGTGCTCTCTCATTCAGCTAAATCAAAAACACTGCTTTGCTCTTCAGGTTTCATGCTGCTCTGTATGCACCCAGTGTATTTACTGTTTCTACACTGATATTCAACATAACCATATTTCCCTTAAGATATTCAAGGACAATTCTTGGTTTACTCCATGCCCTATTCTTTCTCTGCCCATCCCCCCCATCATCTCAGTTGCTATATCTGTTTAGCCTCCGCTCCATGCTAGCTCTGGTGTACCAACGTCATGCCTGTGGCTCACTCTAATTGTTTCCATCCCTGTCATTTTGCCACGCAGCCTTTCATGCTAACACAGGCTTGTCTCTGGAAATCGACTGGTCTTTTCCTCGTAACATTGTGGGTGACATCATGTCATCTGTTCTTTACCGTCACGTCCCTTTTATTATCCAAACAATATAATTCTGGTCTTTGTTATGGTGACAGGACGTTAAGATCTATCTATATTTACAAGTAACTCGCTATCATAATCTGATCTGTTCTTCTCTTCTATTGGATGGAACTTGAAGTTGCTCTTTTGGAAAATGTGAATTGATATTGTTAGGAAATCCCATGTGGTTGTTAATCACCCACATACTACTTCTGCAGAGTAAGGGGGGAGTCTGGGTGTGTATTGGTTGCCATAGCTTTGGCTTAATAGTTGAAGTGAAACGGGGAAATGGGCACTTCTATTAGCCAATAAAGAGAACTAAAGATAAATCACAGAGTTTGGGTGTTTCTCTGAATAAAAGAGAAACAAAGAACATATTTCTACATTTTATATTAAGATGTTCATAAATGAGGAACTGTGTTTACTTTGTTTAATCTGGGTGCATTTTTTTTTTATCAAGATTTAACACTTTTCTCATTGATTTTAAGATTCATTGGCTCTGCAAAAATTTCCTTGAGAGATCTAGCAAGTGGTCAGGCTACCTCCCTCCCATTCAAGAATGTTCCCCTGGTCAATGAGAAACAGCAAGCCATCGGGGTAAGCAATCCATTCAAATAGTTACCTACTCTCCTTTGAAAATGAACTATCGTTTGCTTCTAATTTTACAAAAAATATACATTTATCTTTCTTTCAGGCGGCCATTAATTTGGTCGTTGGGTACGAGCCCCCTGCTGGCACCTTTCCAAACTCCACCAACGACCGGCCTGATGGAGAGGTCTCTTACGGGGACCCTGGTGAGTGAACCATGGTGAACGTGGAGGTGGGATTCACCTCTTATCATTTCAGGCTTGTATTTTGGATCTCTTCATACACAATGTTTACCAGAGCTAGTAGTCTTTAACAGAGAGGTTTCATAGCGGTAGAGGTTCTAGATGCCCACGAGAATGCAGCAAGTTCCAACATTGATGCGTGTAATGCTGTGAAATTTCCTAGTTGTAGAATGGCAGGGATTCTGCTTGGCGTGCACATTTGATCACATTTAGCATTTTATTATTGTTGATTATATGTATTCTTTCCTCCACGGGAGATGGTGAGGATGAGGAAGAGGGTGTGGAGAACACAGAGAAAGGTTTACAGCCGGGAAGTAAACAGGGAGAGCCTGCCAGGCCGGGGCAGAACCCCAACCCAGGCCAGAAGACCACACGCCACAGCACCAAGAGACGCAGGGCCCTGGCCAACAAGCCTCAGGACTTCCAGGTATTGTGGAAAGGCCATTGACTCTCTCAAAACGCAACCGTTGTTATCACGTTGGACAGCGTTTGAGGGGACGCACTGTTGTTCTGCTGCATCCAGATTCGTGTCCGGGTTGTCGAGGGTCGACAACTTCCTGGCAATAACGTCAGGCCGGTGGTGAAGGTGAATGTGTGTGGAGAGACCCACAGGACACGAATCAGAAGAGGAAATAATCCCTACTTTGACGAGGTAACCTCCTCCCAGAAGTTCCTCATCCCACAAAAACCTTGCCCAACCGATGTTCTTCCTTTCTTTTTCCGTCGAGAAGATATTACACTCTTGTTACAATGCTCCTTTTTTTCTTGCTTGTCTTTAGTCCTTGCTTTTTGACTTCTCTTTGTTCCTGTAGCCTCCATAACAACCTGATAAGGCTCTCTGTCCTAAGCAGCAGTGAATCATCTGAAACCCGAGGTCTGAAGTTAAATCCCTGTGCTTACTGTTGCATTTTACAATCTTTCCTGCTACCTATTTTTTCCTTTACTTATCTAAATCTATGAAAAAGTCAAATGTATATTGAAGTAGTAAGTTATGTGATGTATTCAAAACCCCCATCCAAGTTTTTATGTACTTCAGATGTTCTTCTACAATGTCAACATGCTACCCTCTGAGCTGTTCGACGAGAACATCATATTTCGGGTTCGTACCATCGTTCATGTTCAAATACTTTACATTTAATCTCATGTGTTCTTTACAACATTGGAGGTTCACGTATGATGTATGGCCAATGATCTATTGCTAATAGCTTACTGTGGTTCCTCACAGGTCTACGATTCCCACTCCCTCAGAGCAGACAGCTTAATGGGAGAGTTCAAGGTATTCAAGTCCCTTTCATTTTTGTGTAAAAGCATTACCCAAGCGGTTTTACTGCCGGACATTTAATCTTTTCTACAAATTAATTTTTGAATTATTAATTAATTCAAACACCATTCTCTCTGATTAATTGAAATGATTATGCTTTTCTTTATGGTCACCCAGCTTGATGTGGGGTATGTCTACGACGAACCTGGTCAGTACTTTCTCAGTATAAAATGTTTAACCGATTTATTTAACAAACATATTTGGACATTCGGTTCTCTAAAGTGTGTTTACACAAATGTCATTGAGTACAAGGCATACCAACATTTTATTTTGTATTCTCCAGCTCATTCAGTGCTGAGGAAATGGCTTCTGCTGAGCGATCTGGAGGACTCAAGCTCGGGGCCCAAGGGTTACCTGAAAGTCAGCATCATCCTCGCGGGGAACGGAGATGAACCGCAGGTGTGACATCCTCCCATTCTGGGTCAACAACCCTCTGATGAACACAGATACAACAAGACGCAATACAACCCACAACGCTCCTTACCTCACCTACACGCCTCCATCACCACTCCTCCACTTCCTCTCCTTACATGCGCCCCACACCTCCTCTCCCTCTCCTCTCCCTCCAGCCACCTCCCCCCTCCTCTCCTCTCGTCCCCCCCACACCCCTTTTCTCCTCTCGTCCCCAGACTGAGCGTCGGGAGGTAAACGACGAGCAGGATGACATAGAGGGCAACCTCCTGGTGCCGGCTGGGGTGACCCTTCGCTCGGCCAGCATCAGCCTCAAGGTGTACCGGGCCGAGGACATGCCGCAGAGTGAGTGTCTGTGGGGTTCAACTGGGCAGAGGAGCTGAAGATTAGACCTCTTCAACTAGCATAAGGCTATTCATAACCTCTAAGCTCTAAACAACACGACATCCAATCTTGCTACGTAGTAAAGTAATGATATCCATATCCACCACATATGGATAAATAATTATAAAATCTAAAATAAAAATATACATGCATTATCAAGAATTGACCACAGACAGAAACACATCTAGCGGCATGGGCTGGATCATTTGTTCACTTTGTGCTAAAAAAAAATATAGCTATGTTTATCATAACTGTTATTAATAGATGGAAGCCAGTATAAATATACAACCAAACTGTCTTATTTATTTTTTTACAGTGGATGATGCATTTGTTCAGACGGTCAAACAAGTTTTTGGAAAGGACGGCGACAAGAAAAACTTGGTGGATCCATTTTTTGAGATGAGCTACTCTGGGAAAAAGGTTTTTAGCAAATTTAAAAATCGTTATTTGTATACTGCATCTTTTGTTTTTCACATGCTGAATTTATTCAAAATGATGCTCATTGTGTTTTAGCTGGGCACCAAAATCGTAGAGAAAAATGCAAACCCGGAGTGGAACCAAGTCATGAATATTCAGGCCAAGGTAAAATAATTGTTTGCCTATGGAAAATACATGTTAAAAGCACCTACTACACATGCTAAATGCACCTAATACTGCTTTTTAAATTTACAGTTCCCATTCATGTCTGAGTGCATCAAGTTGACTGTTTTTGACTGGTAAGACCTAGAGACATGTACAAGTTGTCTGTGTGTGTGTGTGTGTGTGTGTGTGTGTGTGTGTGTGTGTGTGTGTGTGTGTGTGTGTGGTGGTGTGTGTGGTGGTGTGTGTGTGTTGTCTGTTGTGTGTGTGTGTGTGTGTGTGTGTGTGTGTGTGTTGTGTGTGTGTCTGTCTGTCTGTCTGTCTGTCTGTCTGTCTGTCTGTTGTCTGTCTGTCTGTCTGTCTGTTGTCTGTCTGTCTGTCTGTCTGTCTGTCTGTCTGTCTGTCTGTCTGTCTGTCTGTCTGTCTGTCTGTCTGTCTGTCTGTCTGTCTGTCTGTCTGTGGTTGTGAGCGCTTAAATGTTGCGTGCAAATGCTTTATTACTTTTTTCAGGGATCGTCTTTCCAAAAATGACGTCATAGGAACAGCTTTTTTGAATTTGAGCAAAATTGCCTCATCTGGGGGGGAGATTGAGGGTGAGAGATCACTTTTTAATATTGTTTACCATTCTAGAATCATGAATCAATCTTCATTTTGACCATCTAATACTTTATGGATGATGCATACTGTATTTATTACTTGTATTATTCCCTCTGTTTGAAATAGAACCTCAGGCTGAGAATACCAACACACTTTCATCTGAATGTAAGAAGTAATGATTTTATTTTGATGTATTTTGCTCCAAAGAAAGGGAAAAACATTTATAATCTCTCACAAGCTATGGGTCTAAAACGATGTCAGTGACAATGGCAGAATGTGTAACACACAATCAGTTAAATCCCTAAACTCTCTCAACATGTTTGACTGTGAGTTCGAACAATGATTGAATCTCCTGTGGTTGTGCACCGCAGTGAGCACGGCCGAGTCCGAGGTGGGCTTCCTCCCGGCCTTCGGTCCGTGCTACGTCAACCTGTACGGGAGCCCCAGGGAGTTCAGCGGCCTGCTTGACCCCTACGACGAGCTCAACACGGGCAAGGTACCATGCAGACGCAGTCATCCCACTGAATTCAGAAGCAGGTTATTATTGAGTCTGTGGGGGGGTTGGGGCATCTTGCTCGAGGATGCCTACTGGGTTTGACTGCGAACACAGAGGATCAAACCCAGAAAACGTTCAAGCTGGGGGGTCGAACACCCAAACCAAAACACTGTCCTGCTCTCCCAGGTTGGATTGCCCTTGACTATAACATACCCGTTGTCATCCTAGACCAACAGTCCCCGTCCCTCACCAGCTCCTTAATGATCTGTATCTGAATTAACTTTCCAAGTAGCTCTCGATTAAAGATTCTGTGTCCCTAATACTTATCCCTATTTGCTTATCGTTGCAATATTGCCATCTGTTTGATGTTTGTGTTGGTCCGTTTTCCCTGCCCAGGGGGAAGGGGTTGCCTACAGAGGTCGGGTGCTCGTCGAGCTGTCCTCCAAGCTGGACGAGAAAGTGGACAAGAGAGTGGAGGACATCCCCAGCGATGACATCCTGTTGGCGCAGGTGAAGAGAGACAGACCTCCTCTCTTTTGTCCTTGTGCTTGCTGTCCTGTTCGTATTTCATTATGAGGCCTTCTGTGTGTGAGTTTCTTTCACTCCAGCTCTGGTGGCGTTATGATGTTATGATGTGATTGAAAGGCAAGATGGATTGCCAAAACAACTCAGTGAGGAGGGGCCCTGATTGGCCTGAGCTGGAAGCTTTCAAATTCTAAACTTGTCTCATACAGAGGCAGGCGTGCAGTCAGAGAACAGATATTCTTACATTTCACTCGCTAATAGCTGAAGGACAGCTACGGCATTTCCAACTGATAATGCTCAAAGTATAAGCGTTGACCTATCTCTTACCTCCATCATGATAGCTGAACCTCTCCCTCTTGTCAGAAATACCAGCGGAAGAGGAAGTACTCGCTGTGCGCCGTCTTCCACAGCGCCTGCATGCTCCAGGAGCCCGGCGAGCCCATCCAGTTTGAGGTCAGCATCGGTAACTACGGCAACAAGCTGGACTCCACCTGCAAGCCCCTGGCGTCCACCACGCAGTTCAGCTACGGCGTGTTCGACGGTGAGAGAGCATTTCAGTTGTGTTCTACGTTTTCTTTTTTTTTATTTCTTGTTAACCATTTGCAGACGACTTGCAGCCTTTATTTAAATTATTTTAGAGGTCATTTAGATACAGGTAATTTAGGATGAAGGGTCAAGCTAGGTAAGGGGTTACCTCTGCTCAATGTGGCCTACTGGTAGGCTTCAGACATTGTGGATTAAAACAAGGATTTTCATAGTTCCCAATCTCAGGACTGTCATTGAGTTTATTGAGTTTATTGTGTGTGTGTGTGTGTGTGTGTGTGTGTGTGTGTGTGTGTGTGTGTGTGTGTGTGTGTGTGTGTGTGTGTGTGTGTGTGTGTGTGTGTGTGTGTGTGTGTGTGTGTGTGTGTGTGTGTGTGTGACCCATTCCCAATCCTGCCCATAGGTAACCACTACTATTACCTTCCCTGGGCGGACACTAAGCCTGTTGTGATCCTCACATCTTTCTGGGAAGACATCAACCACCGCCTGGACTCTGTTAACATCCTCCAGCTCATCGCAGAGAGACTTGTGAGAAGTGACGACTTGATAATCCAATCCCATTCCCTGTATTCTCATTTTTTCCCTACATTTGTATTCGTCGTTCATATTTTGAACCCAAATTGTTTTCTGTTGATTGTTTCCAGGAGGACAACCTCACTTCATTGAAGACGGCAATCTTGGCCAAGGAGCCCGAGTCCCGTCTGGTTGAGATTTGGCTGAAGCTCGTAAATCACACAATCGAAGACCTCAGCAGGTAGGGCCTTCAGGTCATGTCTGTTTAATTCAATCATTCGAATATTTCAAGATTGAAAATAAAGGGGGACATTTAAAACGTTTTCAATTAGGTACATGAGTCATTATTTTGATTTATTTCATTGATTCATAAATCCATGAACGTCCCTTCAGTTACAAGCTCCCTGTGATGGAGGGCCAGGCCAACCTGACCGCCCTGGACCTGCAGATCAAGAAGCTGCGAGATGCGTCGGTGGCGAGCATCAAGCAGATGGCCCAGCGCATGAGGCAGGAGGCCACCGACGTTAAGGCCACCGTCGGCGAGTTTGAGGACTGGCTGGAGCGGCTCAAGCAGTTGGCAGAGGAGGTCAGTGATAGGAACCACCAGGGGAACTGAACTCCATTTAAATCAAAACAACACAATTTCTGTAACTGTAACCTTCCTAGAATCAAAGGTTAAGGGTGCAGTGTGTAGGATTTTGCAGTGAGGTTGAAGATTTAAACAAACTGAATACCGAATACCGTATTACAGCCACGTCCTTGCTGCCTGATGCCACTGCATTCTTCACACTGATGATACAGTTTAATCGAGTTTGGAAGGTTTGCAGGCAGAGCAGTTGTTCCTGCTGACATGTCAGTGCAATCTTGAGTGTGTGTGGTGATGGCTGGTTTATACTGTGTGCATTGATGCCCAATGAAGACAGTATAAGGGGATAATATAAGTGTTTTAACTAAGTATTTTAGTCAAAATACTAAAAAGGATAATATATTGTGCTCTGTATTGTATAATCAGTAGTGTGTGTATGGATTGGAGACAGGGGAAGGAGGGCTTTGGGAAAGATGTGATTGAGTGAACACAAAATAACCACAGTGACTCAGGGTGTACTTACTGTTGTTATTTACTGTTGTTACGTTGCCCGTCGCTTCAGCCTCAGAACAGTTTCCCAGACGTGATCATCTGGATGATGCGCGGGGAGAAGCGAGTGGCCTACGCCCGTGTCCCGGCCAATCGGATTCTCTACTCCACCATGGGGGAGGAGGCCTGCGGGAAGTTCTGTGGGCGGACCCAGACCATCTTCATGCAGGTAACCAGACGCTAGCTCTATCTAGTCAGGTATGAGGTTGGGCTTAGGGGTTAGCTGTCTGGCACCACCATCTGCCACCATTACACTATCCTAACCCAACTCATTACAACCAATACCACAATGTACAATACTCAACGATAATGAAACCATAATCTTTGCCAATCAGCTACTAACCAAGCAAGTCTTTCCTCTCGCCTTTTATTTGAAATGGTCAATTACGATTTACAATTCCATAACATATCGATTGATTGATTGATTGATTGATTGATTGATTGATTGATTGATTGATTGCTGAATTGATTAGTAATTCCCCCCTTCCCTCCACCCAGTATCCAATGGACAAGGACAAGGGCGTGAAGATCCCGGTTGCAGCTGCGGGTCAACATGTGGCTGGGTCTGTCGGCCCACGAGAAGAAGTTCAACAGCTTCGCCGAGGGAACCTTCAGCGTGTGCTGGGATCTGTCGGCCCACGAGAAGAAGTTCAACAGTTTCGCCGAGGGAACCTTCAGCGTGTTCGCAGAAATGGTAGCCAGCTCTAGAGCTGTTCTGTTCTATTAACCAAACTGTAAATTAGGTGTTAGACAGCAGTCAGCAGTCAATTAGCAAACACTTACACACTCAATTACCCAAAGTTTTTCTTTAGATACATAATTCATTGAGGGAAACCTCTTCAACCTCGACCCTAGTATCCAGGTTGGAAACTCCTGAAGTGATCATTTAATAGGATGGCTTTGCCTAGAAACTACAGATAGACATCAGGGTTCGAACCCCGAACCTTTAGACTGGAAATCCACCCTATCCCTAACCACCAGTCCCTCCCGCTCTGTCACGGCAGTATGAGAACCAGGCCAAGGTGATCAGGAGCTGGGGCACCACCGGCCTGGTCGGCCGCCACAAGTTCTCGGACGTGACTGGGAAGGTGAAGCTGAAGCAGGAGCGCTTCATGCCGCCGCGCGACTGGGACTGGGAGGGAGACTGGTTCTTTGAGCCCGAGAGATGGTCAGTACGACGTCACCGCTGCCGCTCGCATGCATGTCTGGGCTTGTGCCCACCCCCAAGTGCATAACAGTGGGCTGCTGTCGTGGTTGTGCTTTCGGCGTGCAGCGCTGAGGAATGCTTTGCATTCGGGGAATCAGATTTCAGATTAAACAGCAGAACCCAAATTCGGTGCTTGGGCAAGGAAATACTTTAAGGCAAAAAAGATTTAAGCACAATCAAAGGAAACGAATGGGCGTATTATCTGCATTTGCCCTCAGCGCCCTCCTTCTTCGTCTGTTGACATTCTCCCATCAGTAGTCATGTAAATAACACTTGTTCTCCAAACTTCCTGTTCCTAGCATGTTTGCTCTAGCCCACTCATTCATCTCAAATGTTAAGCCTTGTATGTGTGTGTGTGCGTGCGACTGCGCGTGCGTGTGTGTGTGTGTGTGTGTGTGTGTGTGTGTGTGTGCGTGTGTGTGTGTGTGTGTGTGTGTGCGTGTGCTGTTGCGTGTGCGTGTGTGTGTGTGTGTGTGCTCAGCCTGTTGACAGAAGCAGACGCCGGCCACACAGAGTTCACAGACGAAGTGTTTCAGAACGAGACGCGTTTCCCTGGGGGTGAATGGGCACCGGCCAGCGAGCCGTACACAGACGTGGTAGGAAGACCGTCCTATAGGGACTGTGTAATCAAATACCAGCCACATTAAATGGAACGGCCTGCTATTTTCAAACAACGGATAAATACGCCTGGTGCCGATTGTGACATCAAACCACATACAGTTTCCACATCGTGGAAATTTAGTTTCAGAAAAAGTTGGGTCGTTGCCCTCATCAGTTTGAGATATGCATTCTCCGTTATTCCAAATAGGACTAATTAGTGTTCAAACTTGACCGAAATTCCCATTCATTTTACAGAGCATAATAATACACATTTGCAGACCGCTCCTGTTTGAAACAGTGCTTTCTTCTTATAAAAGAAAAATCGGACAACTCATACATTTTAGTAATCCTAAATGATGAGCAAGCCAAAAACGTGCACAGTCCTTCCAAAGTGAGTGTGTAAGCCACAGAAAATATGGTTGTTGCACTTGGCATCTAGACAGGCATTCGGCCTGGAACAGGCTGTGGCAAGTAATTGTTCATGTTGATTAAGTGCAGGCTTTTGCACATAGGAAAATGAGGGAGGGACCTGACTGCAACACACCAGTGCTCTAAACACACTGCTTTAAAACAGTGGACCTCCTAGTGTTTATTTACATACCAAAATGATACGATTACTATTTAAAAATATAGCACGTAGTATTCCTAACCCTTATATGCAATTACAGTTTTTTCCTGAGTTGACAGTAACCATAACAAGAAGCGTCTGTAAGTATGTGCCAGCTGTTCAAATGAACTAAAGCTAGCTGTCTCTGTCTGTGGTGTTCATCCAGAATGGAGAGCAGGCGCAGAGCCCAGGGGAGATAGACTGCGCCCCCGGGTGGATTTGGGAGGACGAGTGGAGCTACGATGTCAACAGAGCTGTGGACGAGAAAGGTCAATAAAACCTCCAACCAATCCAATCTTTTCTTCAGATGTTGATAGACCACAATGGCGTTCGCTTCAGTAACTTGAATTTATCAAGTGATGACAATTTCCGCAATCAATAAGCTCAAAAAAAGTAAGCAAAAAACGTTTGGTACGGTTAGGTTAGGTACGGTTAATAAAAACGGTTAGGCAGGCTAGTGAGCTTTGTTGGTTATATACGTTCTTGGGTACCGCAACAAATATGAACCGAAATAGCGCTCTGGGCTTTATACAGTATATATTTGTGCACCTTTTCGTTTTTTTTTTGCCACCAGGCTGGGAGTATGGAGTCACCATTCCGCCCGAAGACAAGCCCAAATCTTGGGGGGCCGCGGAGAAGATGTACCACGTCCACCGGAGGAAGAGGCTGGTACGGCCACGCAGACGGACATCGGACGTCATGCCAACCATAGAGGTGAGGCCGGCAGAGGGAAGGAAAGGAGGGGAGTTTGAGGTAAGCAAAGGAATGTAAAGAAGGGAACTTTGAGGTAAGCAAAGGAATGTAAAGAATGTAAATGTTAGGAAAGCAATGGAGAGTAAAGGAGGCAACTTTGAGATTCGTAAAGGAAGGTCAACGAGGGAGCTTTGAGGTCAGTAAAGAAAGTCGAGGAGATAACCTTAATGCCAGCAGAGGAAAGTAAAGTTGAGAACATTGACACAAGAGAAGTAAAATGTAAGATAAGTGTTTAGCCCTGCAAAGGAAAATTGGGGGACAGTTCTGAGGTTTGTTAAGGAAAGGAAAGTGACAAAACAGTCGTTTGCAGCAGAGACAACTAGAAGAGTGACTTGTTGTTGTTGATTGTGCCACCCTTAACCTTTTTGTTTCCATTAAAGAGACGGACATCTGGAGACGACTGGGAGTACTCCTCTCTGATTGGCTGGAAGTTCCACAGGAAGGAGCGATCATCAGACATGTTCCGGCGACGACGTTGGCGAAGAAAGATGGCTCCGTCAGACCGCATGGGGGCGTCGGCCATCTTCAGGCTGGAAGGGGCCCTGGTGGGTAGCTAGCTGATATAAACAAAATAAATATAGACGTTGGTGCCATGGTGCCACATTCCTTGTTGACTGTGGTTCTCTGTTTTTCTGAAATCTATTGGCATGACTACAGAATGAAAATATGTGGTAGGAGTCATATCCTGGCATTATTCCCCTTCATTTGCCCTCTTCCTGTTCTTAAATGGTGGCACACTATACTACTAGTTGACATTTCTCCAGCAAAACCAGCTTGTTTGGTTTATCGTGCTCCTACACTTGGTGTTTCGAGAAGCAGTTTCCGCTTGTTTGGTGAAGCCATTTCTCCATTAAGCCAGAACTCTGTGGTTTGTTATCTAGGGTGTTGACGTTGACGAGAAAGCCAGCAAGACAGACGCGACTAAACTGTTTGGAGCCAACACTCCCAATGTTTCCTGTAATTTCAGCAGTAAGTGACCCGCAGGCCTGACCCACGCTCCGTATCTGGCAGGAAATGAAGACCACTGACCCCCTTTTCTTTTTTTAACTATTACATATTCATATGTGTGTATGTGAATGCATAACACTACTCTATTCTTGTACATTTTTTATGTAAATGCATATCAATATACGTATATTGATATGAATTTACTACTGTTGCATCAGAAACTGTTAATTAGCCGAGTAACTTAGGAATGAAAATACAGTACAAGTACTATGTCATCGTGCAGTGTCATATATAGCACTCCACTGCTACATGTATATGTACCCAGGTATACATCTTTAAGACGTCTATTGGTCCTTCCAGGGTGCTACAGGTACCATCTCAGAGTGTACGTCTACCAGGCCAAGACCCTCTGTGCCATGGACAAAGACAGCTTTTCCGGTAAGAAGTACAGGAAGAGCCTCTTGACTTATTGTGCAATAACAACAGGATCCCACCAGAGCAGTAGATCATCAAAGTGTCACCGAGCTGAAACACAACACGTCCTGCTCCGGTCCGTCTCCCTTCAGACCCCTACGTCCACGTATCCTTCCTGAACGTCAGCAAGACCACCGAGGTGGTGAGGTCCACCCTGAACCCCACCTGGGACCAGACGCTGATATTCGAGGACGTGGTGGTCTACGGAGACCCCAAGACCATCGCCCGCAACCCCCCCGACGTGGTGATGGAGCTGTACGACAGCGACCAAGTGGTGCGTGAGGACGGCACACGTCTGAATGTTTACAGCCCTACACATTCTGACACAAACCACGAGTCTGTGGACACAAAGTTTGATGGCAAATTCTGCTTTTAGCCCTTTTTGTATTGTGTTACACTGTTGTGGAGAGACAGGCTTGTGGTTAGGGTGTTTCCACTCCCATGTCCACAGTACCTGCCTGTAGGCCTCCTTGAGATGCAAAGTACCCTAACACCCTAATTCACCCGCTCATGATATGAATCTAAAATAAATCACTAAGTCACTTTGGATAAATGCGTCCGTTAAAACGGCTAAACGGCTTGCTGTGTTGCTGTGCAGGGCAGAGACGAGGCCCTGGGTCGCTGCACGTGCCCTCCCATAGTGAATCTGAACCCCGCTGTGGCCATCAACCCCAAGCTGCTGTGGTACCCGGTCACCAAGAAGGGCCGTGATGCAGGTCAGATGCTGGTGGCCGCTGAGCTGCTGCTGAAAGACGGGGTGAGGACCTGCTGGTGGAGTGGGACAGAAAGAATGTGGATATGGGGAGTAGTTAATTAAGTTAGGAGATGACAAGAATACATAGGGGGGGGGGTGAGGAATGATGGGAGGGAGGGAGGGAGGGAGGGGGCGGGAAAGGGAGGGAGTGAGGGAAGGATGGGAGGAGGATGGGAAGAAGATAGCGACTAATATAGGAACGACGGAAGGCTGGATTAAAGAACGGAAGAAAACAATGTTATAATTGTGTTACATGCATTTCAAAGTCCGTATTTTAAAACGATAATGTGTAAAACCTTTGATTGAAGAAATGTGGATGAGATGTGGACTCTGTGCTTCCAGGTGAAGGAGGGCGACCTCCCCCTGCTCCCCCCGGTGAAAGGGGACAGCCTCTTCATGGTTCCTCAGGGGATCAGGCCTGTGGTGCAGCTCACCGCCATAGAGGTAAGCCCCCGGAGCCACGCCACCCAGCTATTCAACCGGGTTCCCACGACCAGACACATCCAGACAAGACCAGGCCAACCCCGCTGACTCAGGAGATAAGGGAATCGGATTCAGAGCTCTTTATTCAGCTTTTTGCAATTCACCCCATTCGCCATACCCTTTCGTAGTATTACTTCACTTCTTTTATAATCCAGGTCAAGTTTATTTTACCTTGAATTTACAAACAAGGGGAAAGTAGTGCTGTGAATAGTATCTCCCTTTAGTAAACTATATCTTATCTTCTTTTTGTTTTTTTTGCTGCGTTTCTATTCTTTGAATTGCTCCGTGGTTTTGGTCGGTCATCGGGGTGTACCTCTGTGCCTCCCGGCTCCACAGGTTCTGACCTGGGGCTTGAGGAACATGAAGACCTACCAGCTGGCCAGCGTCTCCTCTCCCAGCCTGGTGGTGGAGTGCGGCGGCGAGGTGGTGCACACCGCCGTTCATCAAGAACTTCAAGAAGAACCCAAACTTCCCCGGCTCGGTGCTGCTGCTCAAAGTGGTATCGCCCGTTCCCGTTTCAACACATCACGATGACTCACCCTCCGCTGGTATATACAATATCGCCTTTCAGATTTCCCCCCTGGTGATTGCTGTTCCTGTTTTTCCCTCCACCAGCTTTTGCCTAAACAGGAGATGTACACCCCACCCATTATTCTGAAGGTGGTGGACCACCGGCCGTTTGGCAGAAAGCCCGTGGTGGGTCAGTGTACCATCGACTCCCTGGAGGAGTTCCGCTGCGACCCGTACCTCAACAACAATGAGATGGTCATGTCTGCCAAAAGTAACCAGAACACACACACACACACACACACACACACACACACACACACACACACACACACACACACACACACACACACACACACACACACACACACACACACACACACACACACACACACACACACACACACACACACACACACACACACTCTCTGTATCTCTCTCTTTTTCACTGACTCACTCAGTCCATCACTCACACACACACACACACACACACACACACACACATGAAATTGCACCCCATGCACCACAAACACACACACATACACACCAACACTACCACTTACACACACACACACACACACACACACACACGCAAACCACATACACATACACGTGAACATACTCCAACACACACACACTTGCCACAAATACACATACGCATGTACCACATGCTCATAAAGTATTCCCCTGATGATGTGCATGTTTTGTAGTGGCGATGATTTCATCTGCCCCAGGCGATGTGGTCATAACCATCGAAGACAGACCCATTGTAAGCAAACACCTCAACACAGCAATAATAATAATAATAATAATAATAATAATAATAATAATAATAATTAATAATAATAATAATAGTAATAATAATAAAAATAAAGTTCTCATGGAGTTCCTCTCTGTTTGTTCCTCTGTACACAGATTCATGAAGAACAGGTAGATATTCCCTATTGTTTCTTTTGTATTATCACGTTTTGAAATTCATAGGCTGTGGTTTTGAAGTAATCACTTCCCTTTATTTCTTGCTCACTTCCTGTTTCAGCAGGAAGATACGGTGGACTGGTGGAGTAAGTTCTATGCCTCCATAGGAGAGAAGGAGAAGTGTGGTCCTTACCTTCAAAAGGGCATATGACACCCTGCAGGTGCATACCACGGAATACTGTTGTCATCTATTTGCATGACGTGCAATTTTCAAAATGATAGTCTTTAAACCAGCTCGTTTGTGATTCATTGTGTGTGTGTATATGTGTCTGCATATGTGTGTGTGTGCGTTTGTGTGTGTATTTGTGTCTGTTTTTGTGTGTGTGTATGTGTGCCTATGTATGTACTTATGTGTGTGTGTGTGTTTGTGTATGTCTCTGTGAACGTGGTTGCATGTGCGTGCATGTGTGTGTGTTTTTCTTTGCCTGTGTGTGTGTGTGTGTGTGTGTGTGTGTGTGTGTGTGTGTGTGTGTGTGTGTGTGTGTGTGTGTGTGTGTGTGTGTGTGTGTGTGTGTGTGTGTGTGTGTGTGTGTGTGTGTGTGTGTGTGTGTGTGTGTGTGTGTGTGTGTGTGTGTGTGTGTGTGTGTGTGTGTGTGTGTGTGTGTGTGTCTACCCCAGGTGTATGACTGTGAACTTGAAGAGGTGCCCGAGTTCTGTGGGCTGACAGACTTCTGCCGCACCTTCAAACTGCAGCGAGGCAAGATGGAGGATGAGGATGAAGACCCGTCCGTGGTGGGAGAGTTCAAGGTGCAACGAGTCTCCATGTTGTGTAGTTAGAAAAGCATAGTCATATATCCCTTTTTTCCTTACATTTTAATCGTTGCTGCCCCCTGGTGGAATATATAAAGAATTTAAATTACTGGTCGGCTAATTTGAATTATCCTGTAGAAAAACAGCCTTATACCTTGTAAACAGATCTGTGCCTAGAGACTCAACATGTTAAATTGTATATGATGTTAATGTATGCTATGTTATGTTATAAGCTTACTGTGTGTGATTAACCAGCATGGATCAGGTTTAATACCGTTGTAGTGCAAAGAAATATCTGAACATAATGTCTAACATTGTGTATATAGAGATTATCAAGTGTGTTAGGTTGAGATATTAATACAAGGACAAAACAAGAGGCTACAATTCAAACAGACACAAAGAAAGTAAGGGATCTCTATTCACACAAATACATTTACTTGTGAGAAACAAACGAGTAGAAATGAGTTTGCAGTTATGTTCTCCTGTAGGTAGTGTATGGTATGAAGCAACAGGAGAAAAGAGCTTGCATTTCAAGAGCAGTGACGGCAGATTCTGGAGTGCTAATGGAACAATGATGGATGATACAAAGTTCTCAGCAGCTGGAGGATCAGTGACTGCTATAAAGTTGATTGAACTTTAGGTTCTTGGAAATAGTAAAGGTGACGCCTTAAAGCACATTTTATAGTCTCCATGTTAACAAACTTTTAAAGATATAAAATAAGTATAATAATTCACACACACACACACACACACACACACACACACACACACACACACACACACACACACACACACACACACACACACACACACACACACACACACGCACACACACACACACACACACACACACGCACGCACATGACAAAGAAGTGGGCACAGACAGGCTGTAGACATCAGAGTTTCAACCCAAAAGCTTGCAATGCACAAGCCCTATACAAAGCCCCCTGCCCCCATAAAGGACCTGGTGCCTGGTTTATGCCCCAGGGCTCCTTCCGGGTGTACCCGCTGTACGATGACCCCGGGATGGCTGCTCCTCCACGCCAGTTCAGGGAGCTGCCCGAGAGTGGACCGCAGGAGTGCCTGGTCAGGATCTACGTGGTGCGCTGCTCTGACCTGCAGCCCAAGGACAACAACGGCCTGGTGAGGGCCCCCTATCCCCTACAGTGGCTGACACACGATCACGGCTAATGCAAAACCAACAGCCTCTACTGTTAGTCTTAGCTGAATCTGAATTCCATTTCAACAGCTCATTATTTGCATACAGATTTTTGTGGTTGATTTGTGCAAATATGCTGCTTAAAATGGATATCTTCATTTGTCTCCGTATTTATGACACCGTGTTAAAGGTTAAACTATCTCTGTTCCCAATCATCAGTGCGACCCCTACATTAAGATTCATCTTGGAAGGAGAACAGTAGATGACAGAGAAAACTACAAACCCAACACGCTCAATCCAGAGTTTGGCCGGTAAGACAGCGAGTGCATGTCAAGAAAAATAGTCAACACATTATAATTTGTGTTTCGTCATATACTCATTCAATTTTGGATTATTTTGTGTATTTTACCTCCGAAAGACATATCGTATTATATTTGGGTTTGTGCGGGGTGAAAGCACAACTGAATGTCTTGCTTTGTTTCTGTGTATCCAG
Source organism: Melanogrammus aeglefinus (assembly GCA_900291075.1). Lineage (NCBI taxonomy): Eukaryota > Metazoa > Chordata > Actinopteri > Gadiformes > Gadidae > Melanogrammus > Melanogrammus aeglefinus. Next base: position 231,770 of record OLKM01000158.1, read on the forward strand.
GACGTTTGAGATGTCCTGCTTCCTCCCCCATGACAAGGATTTGAAGATCGCCGTCTATGACTTTGACCTGCTGAGTCGGGACGAGAAAGTGGGCGAGACCATCATCGATCTGGAGAACAGACTCCTCTCGCGCTTCAGCTCTTACTGTGGCCTTCCACAGACCTATTGCATGTAAGCTCATAGTGTTCTTACACACACCAAGTCTAGACATGTATCTTTAAAACGGATAGGCCGCCGCTCAACCTACTATTATCACTGGATCAGCGCAATGCATCGGTTACCCATGAAAAAAAAAAAGAAACAGTGGCATGTAGCAAGAACTCAGACTAAGACGTGTTGAGACGAAATACAATCGAGGTGGATATTGTCCTTTCTCACGCAACTGAAGCAAAGTTAGAACAATGATCAAAATTGGGAGTGGCTCCAGACAAAGTGCTGCATGGCCTAGTCCTAAAACAACAAGCCCAGGAGACAGCGTATGTGAAAGCATGTGTTTCCCTACAGCTCAGGGAGTAACCAGTGGCGGGACCAGCTGAAGCCGTCTCAGATCCTGCAGAACCTGGCCAGGCTGAGGGGGATCCCTCCCCCGGGTTTACAGATGGATGGCAGCTCTCTGTCCTTTGAAGGGAAGCAGTACAGCCTGATGGACTTTGGTGGGCATAGCAAGACTTAAATTATAGAAGGATAACTCCCATGGTCACACGTGGAATTGTTTGTAAAACAATTATACACTGATGTTGACTTTACTTTCACTTTCAGTTTTGTTGTCTAAATGGGATTCTTTTGAAATACGTTTGGTTCCTTGTACTTTTCGCAGAGGCCAATAAGGTTGAACATCAGCATCTTGGCCCACCGAAGGAAAGGCTGGCCCTGCATGTCCTCAGGAACCAGGGGTTGGTACCAGAGCATGTGGAGACCAGGACTCTGTACAGTTCTTTTCAGCCAACACTATCCCAGGTTAGACACGGATACCCACTCACGCACGCATGTACGCAGGAATGCATGCACACACGCATTCACACACACACACACACACACACACACACACACACACACACACACACACACACACACACACACACACACACACACACACACACACACACACACACACACACACACACACACACACACACACACACACACACACACACACACACACACACACACACACACACACACACAGATAAAGAAAAACAAATCACAAGTAGTTGTTTAACGCAATGTAAATGGACATAGATTCTGTACGTGTGCAATAGTGTTATATTTAAATGTAACATTATTTCTTCCCTATTTTCAGGGGAAAATTCAAATGTGGGTGGACATCTTCCCCAAGAGTCTTGGCGTGCCTGGGCCGCCGTCTGACATAGAGCCGCGCAAAGCCAAACGGTATGAATACCCAAACTACAAAATAATGTCATGGATGTTATTTGATATGGGCATGGACCTGCAGCACCTCAAATAACGGTGTGATTGTAACAGGTACCACCTGCGGACCATCATCTGGAACACAACAGATGTCATACTGGACGAAACAAGCATCACTGGAGAAAACATGAGTGACATCTACGTTAAAGGGTAAAGAAAGGAAAGCAGTATTACACTCCCCTTATCATAAACATTGCTTTAGTTGAGTAAAATACTGATAGCATATTCGATTTGGTGGAAGCATCTCTGTGAGCACAGGAATTCTTAGCTGAGTGAACTGTAATGGACATTTCCTTAAGACATGACTTTCTAGAGATACTAAGACAAGGCGAGCTCTGAGTTACAATGTTTAGTTAACACACAGTTTCGGCCGTGCGTACCAATCTTGGTGAGGAAACGTATACAGCCTCTGCACTTTTATGGTCGTACCATAAACCATACATTCCTGGATGGCTGAAGGGAGTTGAGGCATCCTTATCCGCTGCTGGGCCCCAACAAATGTTTTCCCTTCTATGTACTGGGGTGCTCACTTCAGCATTTCAAACCCCAGTTGGAATCGAACCCCTGAACCCCTATAGTAGTGACATGCTCTACAAGTTGAGCTAGACAGGGGCTTTTTAATACCTTTTACTCCTTAAATCCTGTTTTCACAATCGTAAATCATCACTATCATGTTTGGTGAAATATTCCAGTCAAACATGACTTTAATCACTACCACGTCTCCCAGATGGATGCCGGGGATGGAAGAGGATAAGCAGAAGACGGACGTCCACTACAGATCCCTGGACGGAGACGGGAACTTCAACTGGAGGTTCATCTTCGGGTTCGACTACCTGCCGGCAGAACAACTGTGTCTGGTCTCCAAAAAAGTAAGAGTGACTTCATGTCAACTGCTCTTATTTTTCCACTTAGTAATACATCCTCTCTGTATATGCATAACCATGTTTCAAATGTAAATGAGACCAGAGAACAACAGCAAGATGTTGATGGTTTGTCTTTACCCAGAACCGCTTTTGGAATCTGGACAAAACCGAATTTAGGATCCCTCCGAAGTTGAACATCCAGATTTGGGACAATGACAAATTCTCCCTTGATGACTACCTAGGTCAGTCAATTGGGCTCTCTTTTTCTATGGCTAATCCAGACAACAAAATACATACAAACATGTTGAAATAAATAGATAACAAAAACTTAAAAACACATGACTTGTCCATAACTCTGCTACAGGCACTGTGGAGCTGGACCTGTTGCATCTGATCCCTCCAGCTAAAAGTCCGGAGAAATGCAGCATGAAGATGATACCGGGCATGGAAGGCTCAAGCCTGTCCAAAACTGCAAAGGCTACCTCCCTGTTCTCCCAGAAGTCCGTGCGAGGCTGGTGGCCTTGCCTGATTGAGCAGGATGGAAAGCATGTGATTGGGGTATGTTCCAAAACAACCACTTAAAATCAACAGAGTACATGATGTGTTAGCGGGATCGCGTTGTCATTTCTTTCATGTTTTATAGGGAAAAGTGGAGATGACCTTAGAGATTGTGGAAGAGAAGGAAGTGGAGGAAAAACCAGCTGGAAAGGGCAGGGATGAGCCCAACATGAACCCTAGACTGGAGTCTCCCAAGTAAGATATAGTTTCTCCCTTAGGAGTTCAAATTAATTATCTTTAATATGTTCTTGCATTCATAAATTAATAAACACAACTGAACTATTTTTGATGTTTTGTCTTCCAGTCGCCCTGATACATCGTTCTTCTGGTTCACAAATCCCTGCAAGACAATGAAATTCATTGTTTGGCGCAGATTCAAATGGATTTTCATCATATCCATTATTCTAATACTGGTGATCCTGTTCCTGGCAATCATGCTGTACTCCCTGCCTGTAAGATCATCATATAGTGACCTGTTCTGATATACACATTGCATTCTGCATATTGATCATAGACTATCTATGTCTACATAAAGCTCCTATCACATGATTACCACATTTGAATATGTTTTGGATTTTATAGAAATTATGTTAACAAATTGTTGATGTGTAAATCAGTAACCTTTGTATTAATTTTTGCGTCCACAGAACTACATCTCAATGAAGATCGTGAAGCCTTTCTCGTAGTCAGTGCTTCAAAGGCTGCTTCCCTGCTTCAGAAAACCCAAAGGGATGATGGTTCACTATAGCCAGTAACCTGCCCCTGGGACCAAGAAATTTGAACAAAATAAATGTTTTAATGCCTGCTATTATTCAGATTGATTAACTTCTTTGAAAGGCACTTGGGTCTTTTTGCACTACGAATAACGCTGAATAGCCTATGTTTGTTGTTTTCAGCGTTTATGCATTTTGTATGCTGGTAATATCTATGAAATGTGAGCTTTTAAATAAACGTATTAATGACTTGATTACATTATTGTGACATTAGAGTTACTATAGCAAAGGTCAAAACATTGAAAAAATAAATATTTTCTGTTCCTCCTGTCAGAGGAGCCTGTTTCTATAGACGTTGACGCCTCTGTTGTGAAACTGAACATCCGTTCGATCAAAGAGTATAGAATTAATAATAATAATTATATAATTAGAATTATTAATTGTTAATTCTATACTCTTTGGTTCGATCCCTAGGAAGGATATGCACGACATTAAACCCTCTTTACGATAGAGTTGCTGGGATACCTAATCATTATCCCGCCCCTTTTTCGAGATACTTGTTTTGATTGGTTGTGATTTGCTTGCCGTCAACCCGTGATGTCAGTCAGCGACGAATTGAAACTAAAACAATACCAAAGGATGATACATAAAGTAGTTTTGTCTCAATACAATTCCGTTGATGCAAAACAGTTCCAAAAAAATATAATGTATCGAACTCAGATGTACACAAAGAGAGCGTGATTGTAAGTTGGATCAAGCTTTTTAATGGACAGTTTGGCAACATGATCTGATCAGTTTCAGTTTGTACTTTGACCACTCAATGCTAGCTTACCAGCCTACAATAGCTAACGTCATTCTTCAGCTACAGCAGGTTGACAAATAATATGGCGTATTTAAGACTCACTATTTCCATGAGACGAAATCCATGAGAAGATGGCAAGATGAATCGCTAATGCAGGTAGTTTGTCATGGGTCTTTTAGGGAACGTTATACTGTTAATAAACGAAGAGCCATGTCAAGTTAGCTAGCTCGTCATATTGTGGTGGTCGTTATAGAATCAGTTTTGTGAAAAACCCTTTGCTCTGTATAGGTGTTCTGGTTGCAGTCTGGGTTGTTTAGTCGAGATCGTCAAGGAGTCACGCAGGAACAAATCTCGGTTCAGAAATCGGGAGCTGAATCCGTTTCAGCTGGCAGTCTTATACCTAACTGTACCTAACTAAATTCTGAGATTCACGCCAATTGCTTATAAAATATATCAACACACCTCTAGTCGAATGCCTCGTTTTTTATTTTCTTGCTTTAGTACCTCCTTTATTTTGAAATATTCCTTTCCTTTGACTTAAAATGGTGATGATGAAAGTTTGAATTTTTTTCTATCTTCATAGTTTTCGTACTTCTACCTGAATTCCCTCAAGAAGGATCAAGAAATGGATTCTCAAAAAAGGTACTGACTTGTATACTATGTTAACTAACCTGCTTAGATGTCTGCTTAGATACAGATGTATTGTGCCTCAGTAAATCTGCTTAATCTCTAGTCTTATATATCATAATATGTAGTACAAACTTGTCTCATGCATATGATAATATCACAATGTGTATATATATATATATATATATCGCAAAAATCGCAAACATAATGTACTTATTGGCAAATATTAAGTGCACAAAGAAGTGTAATTATATTTTGGCTTTCCAGTGAGTGAACCCTACTTTGATCTGTTCATTACAGTGACCTCGTTGCTGATGGTTCAGAAGTGGACAAGGCTATAACAGTGATGCAACACAAAGACAGAAGCGAGCTTCCTGATAATCCCACCATGCCTGAACCGGTAGAATCAATGGAGAATTCCCAAGAGGACACGTCTTCTCAGCATGTCATGGACTTTGGGGCCACGAGTGGACGAGATGATCCCGGCCTCACCCTGGCTAAAGATGGAACAGCTGAGATGCAATATCACAATGGGCAGGAATCCAGCAAGAGGCCCAACTCGCCAGGACCCCAACCGGTTGAAACAGCCTCTGCTTCAAATCAAAGGCCCATCCTCCATCTCAGTTGTAGCCCTAACAATGTTCTGGATGCACCTGATGATGATGATGATGTGGTGATGAAAAGCCCTGAAAGCCCTGTCTGTAAACATCTCCCTGCAGACAGCGCCACTCCGGACAGGGAACCTACGTTTCCTGATCTAGCAGCAAACACGCCCATTCTGGGATTTCAGAACTGGAATCCCGGCCACCGGTCAAGGGCTTAGATTCCGGATATCTTCCTCAGAACACAGCCATGGTGGTTGCCACGGTTGCATCCAAGGATACTGTAAACACTGCACCCGTTGGCTCTTCTCATACGAAACATGACTCCACTGGACGGCACACAGGAACAACTTTAAAAGGGTAACCGTTTTGCCTAGCAGCATGTTTTGTTTATTTACCAGTGTATACTTTTTGATGATGCATTCGGAGTAGTCGCTTGTCAGTTGTTCTTTAATGCTTGGATTGCCCTAGCCTCATCGTGAACTCTAGTTAAAGGAGACGTATTATGGCATTTTCACAACAAGTAAACGTAGTATTTGAGTTCCAAAAAACATGTTTTTGAAGCTGTTTGCTGGATATAGCTTTTAGGAAAAAAAATCCTGCCTCCCGCGATTCCCCTCTGTTTCAGTCCCTTCAGAATGCGCTGTTTCTGGTGTCTGTAGCTTTAATGAGCAAATGAGCTACTGCCCATTGACCAATGAGCTGTCAGACTGAACCACAGCATGGAGGAGAAGGGATTGTTGCCGTTTGCAGACTCCTGGAGCTCTATCTCTTATCTAATATAATATATAATTATAATAATATTATATATGGGTATTTAGATAGTATTATATCTAATATCACGGCCAAAAGCTATGTGTGCCTCGGATGATATTATGAATCATAAAGACTGCGTCTGACGTCTCTGGCACTTCCACAACAAGTAAAGACTCGTAGTGGGGGTTATCTTGGCCATGGTTGAGAAGAATTGGGGGGAAAGGAACTTTGGCCTTGACTCTCTGAGGTCCATGAACCGCGACATGGAGGAGAAAGGGATTGTACTCCGGGAGCAGAGCTGCCGGACTTCCGCCGAGATCCCCGCGCCGGAGCTGCTGGACCGCCGCCGAATCTTTGGCGGCACCGCCGGAGCTGCCAGACTGCCGGACTGCCGCTGTCGAAGCTGTTTGGCCACCGCTGAAAAGCCGCCGAAGCCTTCCGGCTGCTCCGGCGGGTGTCCTCCGGGAGGCTGAAAAGTCCGGCAGGGGGTAGCTCGGCGGCAGTCCGGCATCTCAGCTCCGAGAGTACAATCCCTTTGGCCTCCATGTCTCCTCCTCCGGACTGCTGCCGAAGCTCCGGGCTCCGGCAGCAGTCCGGGAGTACAAGAAAGGGATTGTAGTCTCGGAGCTGAGCTGCCGCCGAGTTCCCCCCGCCAGGAGCTGCTCGTCCACTGGTCCACAAAATCTTAGCTATGCTCTGATTGGAGGGGAGTAGGGAAGTGGGAGGTAATATTCAACTGTGCCCATTTCCTACGTAGGAGGGGGGTCCGAAGCTGACTCGCTCGTTTGGTAAATGTAGGCGGGGTACTTTCAGAAATGCATATCTTTCTCCAAAAATCATGTACAGATTTTTTTCAAAGTTTGGATGGAGCATCAGAGACCCAAAACAACACCCCAAATCCCAGGAAAAGTGTTGTTTTCATAATATGTCCCCTTTAAATAGTTAGGTTAAATAGGACTCTGAACTGAGATGCTTATCTCAGTTTAGAGTCCTATTTTAATCCATACAGCATGGTTCTAATATGTTAAAAAATAGCCTTTTTGGAAAGTAACAGGGCCGAGTTGCAAAGTAAAAAAAATCAATGAACATTCAGATACCTATAAATCTCAATGAGATTCTACTTAAATCTCACCGGGACAATCCAGAATATGCTCTGTTTGCTTACAATCGTTCCTTCCAACAAAGAATTTGTTGTCCATGTTGGATTCCGTCTATGTCGCATACACCCATTTTCTTGTACTTTGCAACTTGTTTTGCAACCGTTTCTCACCAAAACGGCCGGTTCTTACAGTCGAACCCTATCTCCATTGGGTTAGATTGGACTCCATACTGAAATAAGAGTCTGCATGGCTGGAGCACCAGGCAGAGCTGGGGCTGCCCTCCATCGAATGTGAGCCCTAGTGCGCTGACCCCTTCCCCCCGCTCTCTCTGTCCCGTTCTCAGCTCTGCGTTCTCGCTGGACGAAATGGACAGGCGGTGGCTGGGGACCCCCATCGACGAGCTGAACCGAATGCCCCAGTGTGCACCTCCTTTGTCCCACCTGAAGTCCGCGCCGCCCAGCCACACCGTCACAGTCAGGGTGAGCTCACCTTTTGTGTTTGGTTGGTGTTTGTCTCACGGTTCGTTGTTTGTCAGTCAGACATGCAAAGCTGTTCATTTGTGAAATACAAGCGCACATAAACAGGTCACGCGTGTGTGGGCTTTCACACACACACACACACACACACACACACACACACACACACACACACACACACCACACACACACACACACACACACACACACCACACACACACACACACACACACACACACACACACCCTACTACACAAGTATAAGGAAATAATGAATTAATGTCATTAATCGAAGCTGCAGATGGTTGTACCTGATGCACCTGTTTTTGTTGTTGTTGTTGTTGTTGTTTGTAAAGGAATGATATATTGGCCATTTGGTGGATATTCAAATATAGTGAGTGCATCCATTTTTGACACCCTGGCAGTGTTAACGCCATGCTCGACAAGTTGGGCTAGAAAGAACAACAAATTAGGCAGCAGGGGCACTTGAGCTAAGCTATGCATAAAAGAGGTTATTACCGCCATGGTGGATCGTGTCTGTCTTTCAATTTATGAGGAGAGAGTTGTTGTGAATCGGGAGAATTGAGTCAGGCAGTGTGAAGTCAGCACGCAACCCCCTGAGGGCCTCTTGTCAGTAAAGCTCCCATCACACTGCCGTATCCTCCTCGATCAGTCCCTAAGGAATACCAACACACATGCACAGAAACACATACACAGAACCCCACATGCACACACATATACACACACAAACGCATTAAAAAGTGAAGCAGCTGGCATGAATTTTTCGTTTTTTTTCTTCCATCAGATGATGTCGTTGCTATGATGGTCATGATCATGTCTATAGATGCAGTAATATGCATAACACTCTTTATCACGTCAAATTGGGACATTGTGATACACCCTCCAGGGCTAAAAAATAAAAGATCTAGTTGGATCAAATCTCTAATTTGTATTTATTCTAATTGTGATTTAGTAGTACAGCATGAGTAAACTATACTCTATTTTCAGGGGTCGGCAACCCTAGGCACATGTGCCACCACTGGCACATGGCAGTGTAATCATTAACACACTTGAAAAAAAAAAAAGGAAGCGTATTTTTTATTTTATAATTAAAAAAATTCACTGCACAATGCGGCACTGTATGTGCACTTTTTTCTGTTTTGGGCATTTCCTCCCAGTGTAATATGTTGATATGAGTTACTGAAAGCAGTGTTCTGAAATGGGATCAATTAATAGTTTTTGAACCTATGTTGTGAGTAATTGAGAAGAAAATATTTAAAATATTGTAGCAAGTGGCCTGTATGCATCGCTTTCACATGGTTTTACAAAGCTGTACATGTCTTAAAAGATATTGATGTGGATGGTTCCAACATTCTCATATATTCTCGTTTTTTACATTTCTCAGAGTGCAAATATGTTTTTGAATGAGTTTCTGAAAGCGGTGTATTAAGATGGGACATATGTAATTGTAATTTTTAAGCCCATGTTGCAAATCAAAAAAATTGTTGTTGTGTTAAAATGTTGATGCATGATTGTGGACTATATGGAAATAATACGATTCCAGGTCTTCTGGAAATGTTTTTGGTCGCTGTGTGTCATAATTCAGCTTAATATTTAATATATTGTTGCTTAAGGCGCACTCATTAACGAGAAAATGTCAAACTGGCACTGCATGTTGAAAAGGTTGCTGACCCCTGCTCTATTTCATCCTCAAAGTGACTGCTGAAATCACTCAATACAATCAGAACCAAGAAGTTTGCTTTATTTCTTCTTGAGTAAACCTGACCTGTACCCTCATTGCACCCTTCTTTTGTTCTGGATGTTCCAGACAGACCTCCTGAGAGAAGGAGAGGTCCCCCAGCACTACCCGTCTAAGTTCAAGGACGCATGGGACGACATGTCCGTCAAGATGCCCTGCTCCGAGAAGAACCTCTTCCCCGTGGAGACGGAGGTACCAGCAGACACGAGGCCCACGACACTTCGAATGCACTGAAGGATAACCCCTTGAGATGGACTGTCTTGGTTTCAAGGCGGTCCAATACATATAGAGGTCCTGAGAAGGGGATGTGATAAAGAGGTTATTTTATATTGTGGTTTCTCTAACCTCAATACACACAAGGACATAAGTTCTTTACAATTACAGCCCTCACATTCACCCATTCATGCACGCACAGACACAGACAGACAGACACTAGGTTAGTAACCTAGTGGTTATGGTGTTTGAAAAGTACCTGGTTAGAACCCTAATGTTTCCAGTCTACCAGTAGGCATCCTTGAGGAAAATTACCTAATCCACAATAATGGCGGCAAGACGCTTTGCATTAAAGCGTTTGTTAATGAAAAAATATTAAATACTATGAACCGATTACCAAATCAAACCAGTAACCCTCCTTTTACCAGAAGACGGCAACCCTAACTTGAGACAGTACGCAAAGCTGGTCAGCAGACATGTTTTTCAGTAAGGTGTGTATGTGGTGTGTTGTGTAGGATGGAGGCGGTGGTGTACAGAGCCGATGGGTGCTGATCCAGACTGCCCTGACGGGCGGGTTCAAGAGTTCCTTGGACATCAGGGTAAGGAGCACAGAGACGGTCACTCGTGAGGTTCTGATGCAGCTCTTAAGGAATGTCTTAGGTTTACTTTTCAGCCAAAAGCCTGTCAAGTGTCAAGTGTGCAGTTGTTGGAGCCTAACCCAATTCCCTAAACAACCACAGGATGGCAGAGTTCAATTCACACATATTCAATTAGGACTTGGTTTAAAACAATTGCTGCATTTACCAGATTATGAGTAAATGCACCTTATATATGGTCCCCAACACCAATCATTTGCTGTGTTTTAAATCGAAAAAACCTTAGTAAAAACCAAAGTGTATTTCTTGCATACAGGATGCGATACTGAGGTACAACATAACCCACGCCAAGAAGTGGGACTTCACGGCCCTAAACCTTCTATGTACAGAGGTAAGACTTGCATGCCAAAAGATAAAGACTCAATTCCCAAAAGATGAAAGAAACTGCAAATCCCAGACGGAGATAAAGATCTTTGACGCGCCAGGGTGGAGGTATTTGGGAGAGGAGGTTGTGGTGGGGGCAACCGTTGGCTGCTGCTGGGGTCTCATTGAGGATTAATGGTGTCGTAGATGTGTGAATATTTATTGTTGCACATTCTATTAAACCAGAATATATTGTTTCTGCCGGCTACATTATATCACTTAATCCTCCCCTTCGCTGTTGAATTAACGGCTGTCTTGATGTACCGCCGTACCACGTTTGTACGTGACTTACCTGTTGAAAGACTCATAAATCAATGGTATTATCTTGCCCTCTGAGCCTTGTGTTCTTCCCCTTTTAAGCGGTCAGTTGAACAGCCTCACTAGTCTGGTCTAACAAGGAGCTTTGTTATCTCCAAGCAAATCAGATGTATGTCGGCCAACCCACTCGAATCCTCGCCGTCTGCTACCTGGGACAAACAGAGTGTGTATGCATGTGGTGCGTGTATGTGTGTGCACAGGTGTAGTGCCTGCATGTGCCTATGTGCGCCTGTGTGTGTGTGTGTGTGTGTGTGTGTGTGTGTGTGTGTGTGTGTGTGTGTGTGTGTTTGAGCATACACATGTTACCTGTGTATGTGTGCACACCTTCCAGTTAGGAGGGATGGGGATAGAGCATAGCAGCAGCAGCAGCTGTTTCAGGTGAACCAAGGGAATCCCTATCACACCTTGCAGTGTGTGGCAGACAGCTTCCCTGTCTCACACACACACACACGCACACACGCACACCTCTCGTGAATTTCCACTAGTGAGAAAACATTGCATTGTGCCCCGCTAGGACTGATTCTTGGCTGTCAATTAGTATTTTCCAACTTTATTCATTGTTATCATTTTTCTTAAATACTTTTTAAGATTTATTTTACAAATTCATGCAAATTAGTTATTTAGCCGATGCTTTTATCGATGGTTATGCTTAGGGTGGACCAACATGCAAATCGTTGAGGAGCAGCTATGGAGTGCAAGCCACGTTGCCTGGCATCATTCTTAGATTTAGTTTCTTTTTTAGTTAATCAAATTTAGTTTTCAATCTGCAATTTGTAGCTGCGCCTTGGTCTGGGTTTCATAAAGCTGTTGCTTCTGTTCTACACAGTCAAATATATAGGCGGCTTTCTATCATTAATTCACTTGTGTTGCTTTATAGTATAGAGCTTATAATATAATATAGTTTATATGCTATTATTCTGGTCTTCTGTTGCAGAATGCCATTTTGCTGCCAGTATTTTTTCACTGTGTTGCTCCAACGACAATAAAGAAATCTTACAATTTAGGGGGGGTAATGATGTATGTTTTTCAATTAAACAAAAAGCAAGATAATTTATCTTTCTTTTTTTTTACGCTGCATAGCCGATTGGAGTAGTGCAATTAATCGATCAGCGTCGCTACCCCACTGCTGGATGCATTGAGGGGGAACACTGGGTATAGGTAGAATGTACGAAGGAGGGAGGGGTTTCCCAAAGCAAGGCTTGGTGCCATAGACACTCTCTAGAGTGGCCTTTTCTCTGAAGAGAGGCTGTATTCAGAGGATCCTCCATTTACTGGCCAACTATCTGAACAGGCCTAACGGACAGAAACCCTGGAGCAAATACATTTCACTTTCAGTCAGAAGCTCAACTTGTTGTTGTAAATAACTTTTTTGTCGTTGTAAATACGGTGAATTTGTTATGAATATTGAAAATGCTCTCAAGTGCAAAAGTAAAATGAACAATCTGCCCCTGCTTTAAAGGCATGGAGAAGTGCCTAATGCATATTGCGTACAGATTAATTGCACGTGCTGATTTTCACCACTTTAGTAATGACTCGGCCCACATTCGGCCACCCTCTGCGCAAACTGGTTGTTTCTTCCTCCCTGTTAAGCAGCTTCTTAGAGAAGAGCAGCAGTAACAGTGCATCAGATCAATAACTGCCGTGGCCGTTTTACAGCTCAGTCCAATTTAATTAAAAGGTCCCATTGAATTCTATGGAAGGGGGAACCACCCTTCACATCTGCTCTGTTGCATCAGCAAATGGCCTCCACCAGTCAGATCCTGCTGATGCTTTTAGCTGTGGATGTCCGGAGCTGGGAGATGTCCAGGTTTATACAGGGAAACGGTTCGTTGGGAGTGATAACCCTTTATACAGCGACGGATGTGTGTGTTTTCCTGATAAGTGTGTGACAAATAAGTGTACTGGTGAAATGTTCACTGTTTTCGTGTCGATGTGATGCCCCAGTTTTGTGTCGCGACCTTGGGGTCACGACCCCACACAGGGTCACCTGATGAGGTTATGACATTCAGAAGGAGATTTTCATGCTGTATGTTTGCTTTGGTGCATTGTTTGATACTGACCTTTCAAGTGTGTCCTCCTCCGTTCCGAGTCTGTTGCACAGCATCCTAGGAAGGTATTGGATCTGCATAACTGTACTGAAGATAATTTACGGTCACGTTCTAATTGTAGTTTTATATGCTATTAGGAAATGACAGTAAATTGCCTTGCCATACCCTCCCAATTGAAAGTGCCACAATGTTTATTTGTACGAACCAATGACTCTACGTTGTGAGCCAGTTAGGTGTAAGATATAGCTTAATTTGCAATAGAGAATGCAGACATGTACCAGTAATTGAACATGAAAGGCACCCATGGACATGTTTGACTTCCTAACACGGGCCTATCTCTGCATTTCACCCTGCTTGATTTAGTTTATCACATGTTTGCAATTACCAATTGCTTTTGAGTTATCAATTTCCCGTGTAAATGTATGCGTCTCAATTCGTCTCATGTTGACAACTGCTACATGGTAATGTCATGAATGAAGCAGAGGTTACATTGCATTACGATCCAACGCGAGTAGGCCACATTCGCCGGTCCTTCTCTCCGGTAGATGTGTGTAAACACGCCTGACTTGGTGCACGGATGTAGAACAGGGTGCGTGGCTCTCTGCGGCTAGCCTCCTTGTGACCCAGCCCCTCCTGCCGTACATCCCGCCCCAGAGGAGCGCTTTACGATGTCAGTGCACCCATTAATCCTGACAGCGTTTAGGCCGACATGCTCTGCAGCCATGTGAAATGCCCACGGCCAAATTGGAGACTCCACTTCCTGGTTTAGAAATCACGCATAACCTCCCCCTCTCTCCCTCTCTCCCCTCTCTCCCTCTCTCCCTCTCTCCCACTCTCTGACTCTCGCTCCCCTCCCCCACCCTTCCAATTGGTCATCTGCATTTGTTCGAAGAAGGTCCATTTAATCAGACCGGCTACCCGAGCCTCCTCCCTAACCTTAATGGAAGCAGGCCGGTGATAGATGACTCTGACACCCCTAGCCAATACACTCATAACTGATTGCGCAGTAAATCTGGGTGTATGATAGAATTACTGGACAGTTATTTTAAAAGGGGGTGGTGTATATGGGTTGCTGAGGCAGGGCCTTCAGCTGTGATGCGAGCCCAGCACATTTTTTTGCTCCCGAGATTAATGGCAGTTGGGGAGCAGGTGGGTACGGGAGCGCATTTGGTTGCGTCGTCACCGGCTCTGCCGCTTTTTTTTAAATTTTATTTTATTATTCTCTCACTGCCCTGAATTTATATTTCACGGCGCACATTGTAGCATGACGTATATCTATTTATTTAAGTCATAAAGCACAAGAGAAGGACGGAGGGGATGCTACCCCATTTAGGAGCCACTCGGCGGTGAGGTTCATAAAAGCTCCACGCCGTCAGAGATCCCTCCACGCCAGACATATGGTTATGGGGCGTTTAGTTCCCGGTAAACACCTGGGAGGTGCAGCTGGCCTCTCGGGTATCTGCAGGGCTGAGTGTCTTCCCGGAGTACTGGGGGTGTGATTAAAGATATGAAGAGCACCCGTTCCCGCTTTGATGGGAGTGAAGGGAACGGGCCCGCGCACGCACGCACAAGCACTGTGTCCATTCATAGCTCGGACAATCCCGATACCTCTCTACCGTCTGCACTGTGGAAGATGAAGCCATATTAAGCTGGCTGGTTTGTTAAACGGCTGTTTCAGTACCTTCTTCTTGTCTTGACTGTCTGAAATGTCAATTGTTTTATAGGTGCAGGTTCACTAGCATACAAACAATTCTTGTCAGCATTTAGGAGGAGGACGCTAATGACAATAGAGATAATTGACATCACCTTCTCCCGAGGAATCCCTTGGAGATATCTTCGATGCACATGGGTTTGAGTGTGACAGCATTGTGGCTGGAAAGCAGAAAAACACATTTCTTGCTCCTAGGTTGTTTGTGTCTGTTTGACAGACCAAAGAATGACCCAGGACCTTACTTTGTCAACCTGCAACAAAACTGCAGTTTCATCTGGGCGCACCCATCACATGAAAACAACCGGAGCTACAATATTGGAAATAGTATTTTTAGTCAGTTTTTCACTGTTGGTATTCAGTACTTGTTGTTGCAAGAACCTTCATGCTGACCAAACACCATCTCAGCCCTGGTCAACACAATACTCATGTCTGTCCGTCTGTCCCTCTGGGCTTCTCCTTCTCCAGGTTCTGGAACGCTGCGAGGCCAAGGAGCTGTTTGAAGTGCTTCTGCCTGGCATGGTGAAGCTGGCCCTCAGCGCCCCAAAGATATGCACATTGGTATGTAGTGTTATCCACTTAACGTCTGGCTTCAGATTCCAATGACGCACCATTATCACAGCCTTCTCTGGAACTACTTGAATCGCCCAACCGCCACAGCGGTCATATTTCGAGTTTTGAATAAAAATATGAATCTATATGTCACAAGTTTAATGAGCGAATGGACACCATGAGTTACGACAGTCGAGAAATTATAAATCCGCCACCGCGGTCACAGGGAGCGTTTACAGAGACTTTCTCACAACGTAGTTCATGTGCTCCAGTCCTTGTCTCTCTGCTCCCGATCAGTTCCCACTACAAGATAAAGCAGACAGCCATGATGGGGGAAGGAATCAAGTGTGGAGGGACATTTTTAGCGGCCATCAACTGTCGGCTGGACCATATGCCTGTCTATTGGAAAAGTTGGCGTTACAATAACCGTAGATTTCATTCTGCCGTCCATTTGATTGATTGGATTTGTTTTCATACTAGACTCTGTCCATTTCGACATTTTTTTTATTACAGTAATTTATTTACTAAGGCAAAGAGTGTACCTTATTGGCGGGATATTTAGATGCCAAGGCAACCAAGTACAGAACAGCAGAATACTGAGAACAAAATGCCTTGAATGCCCTAAAGTCTAATCCACGTTTGATACAATCTCCTAAGTGCCACATCCCTGTATCTTCTCATTATCCGTCATGGACGATCTCGGAATGCCATCATCTGCATTCCTCTAATTCAATTCCTTATCTCAGAGCTATGGGAGTAATTAAATAACAGCCATTTCTTTGGCTGGAGAAATAATCTCCTTTTTGTATTTTGTTCTTCAGCGGAGTCGTGGCTTGGCTTGAGCACGTCGGGCTGTGGTTTTTTAACAAAAGGGCATGGTGGGACTTGTGCTCGTCAGCACGCCGTGGCCCCCGCTAATGTTTAAGTGGGTGGGTTATTAGAGGCCGGTATCGATCGGCCCTCAGCCCGGCCTTGGGAGGCTCTTTAGGCCTAATCAGTGGAGATGGATAGGCCCTACCACCGGGGTCCGACCGCACTGACCAGGAGAGGGAGGGATGGAGGAGGGGTGGGGGGGGGCAGAGCCTTAATCACTGGCAGCCATTTAACTAATGGAACTCAGCCTTCCCCCTGTTTTACGGCGCAGGGCTAACATGGCTAAACTAATTAGCCTCCCACATCAGGAGATCCTTCTGCCCAAAACACCGTGCTGCCTGGCCACCTACGTAGCCATGCGATGCTCCATCTCTCTCTCTCTCTCTCTCTCTCTCTCTCTCTCTCTCTCTCTCTCTCTCTCTCTCTCTCTCTCTCTCTCTCTCTCTCTCTCTCTCTCTCTCTCTCTCTCTCTCTCTCTCTCTCTCTCTCTCTCTCTCTCTCTTCTCTCTCTCTCTCTCTCTCTCTCTCTCTCTCTCTCTCTCTCTCTCTCTGTGTGTGTGTCTATTTCTCCCTCTCCTCCTTTTTTTATTAATGCCCTCATACAAGATTATCCAGCGTCCGCCATGTTGTCTCCATGCCCCTGTCTGCGTTGTGTATTTGATAATTATTAACGTGTGTGTGTGTGTGTGTGTGTGTCAGCCCATCCCCCTGCTGAAGGCCAGGCAGAACCACTCCCTGACTCTGTCCCAGGAGCAGATCTCCTGTCTCCTGGCAAACGCCTTCTTCTGCACCTTCCCCAGACGCAACTCCCGCAAGTCATCAGAGTACTCCAACTACCCCGAAATCAACTTCTACAGGTAACGCATTGCAGCCGACGCCAGCGTTATGGGCCTTAAAGGGATTGAATAAAGCTATTGTGGCAATTGAGATTCATAAACAACGCTGGATGAAACAAGTTGGCAGGCGTGTTGTGCACTGACATACCTTGTTGGATTGACTGGGAGACTGATTCTACTGTTTTTATGAATCTATCATTAGATTTGATTATTTATAAATTATTAATTATTATCTGTGAATACATTTTGTTGGTTTGTTTGTTTGTTTGTCTGTTTTAATATCTGACGTAATAATCATGACGCACTTAATCATGAAGCAGTTCTAAGGCTTGCACATATCATTTTTATTAAAAGTCCTCTTGAACAGAGTTCATCAGTGTACACCAAAAAAGTAAAGTGAGATACGATTGCAATGAGGAAAGCCTGTTTGATTTCGTGCGGCATGCTACCTACGGTATACACACTGCCATAAGGGGGCACTGCAACCTTGGACATGCTTTCATTAGGCTCTCGTAATCATCTATCAGCCCGTGCACTGTAAGGTTTGACTCTCTTAGGAGAACCCCAAAGCATATGTTTAGAGAAAAATAGAAAAATTAAACAAAGTTTTCTCTTCCCCCCCCCCCCCCCCCCAATGTTGTCTGTCACATATAACTGTGCACTATAAGCCTCTCTGTCACAGTAAAACTTTCTGATAGGGATAGGCCCCTCCATGGGGAGAGCGGTTTGTGTCTCTGGGTTGGCAGATCGTCTCTGAGCTGCTTGGTTCCCTGTCTTGGTGTGTGTCTTGGTGTGTGTGTGTGTGTGTGTGTGTGTGTGTGTGTGTGTGTGTGTGTGTGTGTGTGTGTGTGTGTGTGTGTGTGTGTGTGTGCGCACGCGCTTACTTGTGTGGTAGACGTTGCCACTGTAGGAGTGTTTTATGGCTGATGTCTGCTTCTGCCTACTCAGACCCAGTGATCCGGTCAGATGTGTGTGTGTGTGTGTGTGTGTGTGTGTGTGTGTGTGTGTGTGTGTGTGTGTGTGTGTGTGTGTGTGTGTGTGTGTGTGTGTGTGTGTGTGTGTGTGTGTGTGTGTGTAGGCGGGCCATGGCGAGGCTAATTGAAACAAATATATGTTGTGATGGAGTGAGGTGAAAAAAAACAAGCAACCACAAGTGCCTATCTGTGGTCTACCCTCTGCGTCGTGACTGCGCCATGGCGAGCTATCACTTGTGGTGCTGCTGGGATGTGGGATGATGTGTCATGCATGTCAGGCCAATTAATAGGGAACCCATTAGTGCCTTCATTATCAATCTCATGCTGTGCAAAATAAACTCCAGAAGGAGTTCCTTTTCCTTCAGCCTCAATCACTTCTACCATCATTCCTGACATCATTGCGTATTGTCTAAGGAATTCATGCGCGAGCAAATCTATTAGATTTTGCTCGTTATTTCGTCAACGGTCGGTGGCCAGGCAGTGTTTAGGACGCCCAATTGCATTTTGGGAGGGAAGAGTTGGAGGAGAAAACGTCTGACACCGCCGCTAACCAGGTTTCGCGATGTCAAGCAAAGTTCGACGCGTTGTCATGGAAAGTGAGTTATGGTTGGCTGCGTTCGCATCTCGCATCTCGCATCTCCATCTCCAAATAATTTGGAGATCCGACTTAATTGAATTTTTCCCCCCAATTTGTCTTGGGCACCCTTCTTCTTCTCATTAGTGGGGCATAACAGTGTCTGGGAGTCAAACTGGGATGGGTTGTGTGGGAGGGCTTCTGGGCTCTGCCATGAGGGGGGAGTTTCAGCTCTGTACGTTTTTTTTCTTTTTGAGAGTCGTTGCTACTTCATAGACACCAACTTCTGTCTTTAACTGTAATTAGCCATCTGCTTTCCCCCCCCCCCTGGGGTAAGACAGCAGCACCAGATTGCACTCTTTATACGCACGCTTTGTGCTGGGTTTTTTTCTAGCCTCCCTTCTCTGCACTTCACTTATTATTTTAACTCAATGTTAAATCATGCAGTCGATCATCTGAAATGGGCACCCTCCTTAAAAACCCTCTGTGAGATCTGGTCCACCCCTCCTTAAAAAAACCCCTGTGATATCTGGTCGTCCCTCCTGTCAGTCCCTCCATGATATCTGGACTGTCCCTCCAATCAGATCCTCTATGACATCTGGTCCATCCCCTCAATGGGACCCTCTATGACATCCCCCTGGTCTGTAAATGTCGCAGGCAGGCTAAGTGGGGGGAAGGCACACCTCATAGCGTGAGCATCGATTCAGACGACCAGAGAGAGACGGAGAACGAGAGAGAGAGAGAGAGAGAGAGAGGGAGAGGGAGGGAGAGGGAGATGGCCGTTTCAGACCTGGCAGTGGCCAAGCCATCGCAGAAGGCCACCTCCACCGTTTCTGCTTTCTCTTTTTACTATCAGCATCCCAACGCCCCCGCCAACCCCCACCCCCTGCTGAGCAAGGGAGAAAAAACAACAACAAGTTTGTTGTAGCGGCGTCCAGCCCCCGTCCGATACGGGCGCTCCCTGGATCGTTATTGGACACCACCCCCCCCCCCCCCCACCTTCCGCCCGCTCCCCCCGCCCCCTCACCGCGGTAATTGAGTGAGTGTCCGTCACTTTGCTTATCGGCTACAGTAGCGCTCCGTCTTGGCCGGGGCCGTGCAGCAGGCAATCTCCTGATTGCTGTTTTGGCACAACTGTCAAGGTCTGTCCTCTTGTTAAGTGATGGATAGATATGAGCAAGGCGGGGAGGGGGCAGTACCTTCCCCTCGCCTTCCGCTTGGGCTTCTTACCCACACAGAAAGGCAAATTGAATAGGATGCACAAAAATAAGATTTGTGTGTGTGTGTTTATATATTATAGTGTTTTTGTTTTATTCAATTTGTTTATTTCTGTCATGCCCAAAGCTCATTATCGGCCTTAAACCTTGTTGCGGCTGCTTCTAAAACTGATACCTTCAGCTGATCTGCAAGAAAATAATTGTCTGTAGAGAAATGGTGGGAGAACGTTGGCCCCTTTTTTGGAGATGCATCGTTTTGCAGAACTGCACAGCCGTAAACATAATAATTGGAAACGTCTTGAGTAAACCACCATGGGGATTCCACCTCTATGGCACTTTAGAGATGAGGCCCTAATTGATTGTGCATCGGGCAGTCCCCGTCCGTCCGTCTGTCCGTCCGGGGACTGTCCACGTGCGTCACCGGTGTGTCTCCTCCTCGGGAACATTAGGGCAGAATGGTCCTTATACTCATGGCTGAAGGGACCCGGGGGGGGGGGGGGGGGAGGAGGGAGGAGAAGGGGTGAGAGAGTGTGACCACGGCATTGAGTGAGGGAATGCCTGACGGACAGAGTAGGAAGAAACCTCTATAGTCAATAAGCAGATCGCCTTGGATGCGTTGGCTTTTTTCCTTTCTGTCCCTCTCTTGCTCCGGGGCTTTTAGTGCATCAGCTTTCCCTCCTTTTGTCATTTCATCATTACTCCCTGCTTTGCCGGGTCGGTTTTTTGTTGTTGTTGCTGTTGTCGTTACTGGTTTCTCGCTGAAGTGCCGTGAGACGTACGGATAAATGGTGCGTTTGGATTGGAAGTGGCTTTACTCTGCTCTTAGCGCAGGCAGCCGCCCGCTTGGTTTAGGCTGCCCGCATCAAGCCGGCCGAGTACCAGCCAGCTCCCCTTCCCCTGGTTGTATCAAGACGCTGAGGGTTAATCCACTTGCAGAAAAGACCATTCACTGTTAATGCCAGCCAGTCTGCATTCACAGACTTTGCTACAGAATACAAAATGCATAAATAGGTGAAAATCCAACTTTTATTCTAGAAATACTGCATGTAAAATGCCCAAATAGCTTGTAATACTCTATGGGAGGGAAAAACTGTGTCATTCTGTCAGATCGTGTCAGCTCTGTGATTGAGTTCTTTATATAACCAAGAGAAACCATGTTTCTGTTCTCTTATTTCTACGAAAGGGGTTACTCGATTTCATACTGGACTACATGAAGTATCCCCCCCCCCCCCCACCCTCCTTGCACTCCCTTTCCCCTGCTACGCGTTTAGCCTTGATTCTTCTGACACAAGTTGCCTCAGGCACTGCTGTTTTTGTTCTTCCATTCAGAGTGGATGACAGAGAGACTGAATGTCCGACTTAACCATTGAGTTCACTCACCGCCCCCCCTCCTCAGAGCCGTAGTGAAGGATAGGGGAGTTCTTAAGCTTTTCCATCCCGGGACCCAAAAGGCAATTTCAGTGTGGCTTAGAGATCCAACCTCACACAGCAGAGTACTCTGAGCACACCAGGATACAGGAACCACCAGACTCTATTGGACGAATTGAGACTTATAAGACAATCTATGAAGAGAGATAAATTCAACCATCAGTTTAATTAATTCTCACTGTTATTACGATAACTTGGAGTTTAAGCCATTATTGTGGCAGTTATGAAGTACACAAATTAAAGTCCACAATGGGTGTTGTGTATACCAACTATAACAGGTTTTTTATATTTTTTTTATTAAATGCCATGTGTTGTGCAAACTGCTGTGTTTCTGACTACCTCCCTTCAAAACAATCTCACCAGAAGATATTCCGCTTATTTGCAAAGAATCTGTCTTTATTACAGCGAATGCTATTATTTCTCACAAACTCATCCGGGTAGATTGAATACAGTGTCTACTTGACAAGAATCTGTTTCCTCAAAATGTCTCCGGCCCGTTTCAGATTGTTCGAAGGCTCCTCGTTGAGGAAGATCGAGAAGTTAAAAACGCTGTTGTGCTACTTCAGGAGAGTCACGCAGACACGTAAGCTATGAAATACGACCCACTGATATCATGGCTACTGTTTTGTGTTTGGATGCCTTTCCAGGCATTTCCATACAGCTCCAGTGAATGAATAACTACAAATCTTTGTTTTGGCTCAAGGGCCCAAAGGCCTCGTGACATTCACCAGACAATGTTTGAGCAACCCTCCGAACTGGGAAAGGTAATAATGCATCATCTATAATGAGCTATTCATCGATGAGTATCCTCTGACACACAACTAAGTTTGCATCAATATTTTAAATATTTTGGTGTTCCTGGATATGTTTTTCCATTTAATGGAATCTGCCACCGTGAGGCATCACATCACTGATCTGAGTGTTGTGGTTGATGTGGTTCTTCCCTCCAGCTCCAAGACCCTGATGACCCGACTGCACATCACGTGTGAGGGGACGATCGAGAACGACGGCTACGGGATGCTACAGGTTCGAGTCCCATTTAGGAGTTCCTGCTGGGGTACAATATAGGATTTTTAGGTTCTCCATATCCCTAGTCTGTTCTCCCAGCGTTCCTAAGACACGGTGAAGATGTGAATTGGTGGGTGGGTAGGATAGTGCAGTCATGGCTAGGATGTTCCCAGGGTCATTCCCAGCCAGAAGGTACGCAGGCTCAATCCCCAGCTGTAGCCACCCATGATAAGCCCCCAAAATTCCTGCTCTTTAACGACATGCACCTGAACATATTCAACCTTTATGTCTTTGGATCAAAGGTAATGGTAATGTGGAAATGAAGCCACAAACCCATTTGGGTCCGATTCATACATGTGCAGAGATCCATACATTGATACATTGAATTTGAATCGGTGAAACCGATATGATGCATTTCGGTATAATAAGCAGTACGGGATGTTTTCTCCCTCCCTTTTGAAGTGTGTCGACTGCGCTTTCTCCAGATCCCCCTGTATATTTTAGTGTGCATCTACCTGGATAAACTGCTGACATCATATCTGTCTGGCTGGGTTCACCCCTGCACCCCTCCACCCATCACCGTCGCCCACTAGTGTGGCCATGCAGCTGGTTTGTTTTTCCTGTGGTTGACAGTTGACGTGTACACACGAGTGGCCCTGGGGAGGGGCGAGGGGTGGGGGGGGCGGGGGGGGGGGGGGAGAGGAAGGGACCCATGGGTGGGGTGATGGTGGAGGGGGTGGGAGGGCGGCCAGCCTGCCATCGCAGCAGGCCTCGACCTATCAGGGGTGGGGTGGGTGGGTGGGGGGTGGGGAGTACCTCCGGAGTGACGGCTGCCTCTCGGTGGAGCACGGGGGCTCTGATTGGGCGGGGACGGCTGTCATTGTGTCAAGAGGAGGGCGGAGTGGCGGGGGCTGCAGGGGAAGGGTAAAAGGGGCTACCAGGGTGCAAGATAGCCAAGGGGAGAGGCTGACTTCAATGAAAAGAAAGAGAAAAGCCAAGCCCCCCCCCCCCCCCCGCTGTCATGCATCCAAACACGGACGTGGCCCAGTGAGCACAACCCCTCAACTCCCTGACAGGATCTAGAAGGCAGAATAAGGGAGTGTTGTGAATGGGCTTCACTCACACCTTCGTCCTTCCTCCGAAACAACACACACACACACACACACACACACACACACCACACACACACACACACACACACACACACACACACACACACACACACACACACACACACACACACATTTCGTTTGAAATCTTCGTCCCATATTGGCAAGTTAGCCACGATGCCCGCGTTACTGGAAATATCTTGAGATATTGACGTCGCACACATTTGTTAGCTGCTCTGTATCGCATTACATTTGTTGTGTATAAATGATGTTGATAATCAAATCATAAGAGCCATATTTCATTATTAATGAACGATTGTAGATGGCATAAAATGTAATGAAATTACAGAAATGATATTTTTAAATATCGACGGAACTACTCGCTCAACAAACAGAATACAGCGTAACGACAAAAAAACTACAATCCAACGGCATACGTAAAAATCCTGCTGCTTGACACCAACTCCTCCAGCAGGAATTCTGAATGGGACGACTCATGTTGATGAGCGTCCGAGCCCACTTCCACATTGCAGGGCTCAGTGACCAGCGTGTGATCCCGTCGTCGGGCTACACGTGCTCACGTTGGACCGCGGCCGCCCCCCCTTGGTCGTCCAGCCGTGATGGATGCGGCGTGCGTCCCACCCTCCGAGCCGCTGATTGGATTATGCGCCAGCAGGATGTAGCGTTCCGATCTTTAGGCATCTGTCTGGGTTAAACGGCCGCGGTGGGTGGCAGCTAATAAGGACGGGCTAATAGAGTCATCTGTTCAAATCACGCCAGCGACCGTGGCCGACGCCTCGCCGCGCAGAGCTCGTCCTGCTGATTGGGCAGAACCGGGGGCCGTGTGTGTGTGTGTGTGTGTGTGTGTGTGTGTGTGTGTGTGTGTGTGTGTGTGTGTGTGTGTGTGTGTGTGTGTGTGTGTGTGTGTGTGTGTGTGTGTGTGTGTGTGTGTGTGTGTGTGTGTGTGTGTGTGTGTGTGTGTTGTAAATCTATAAACATCTCGGGTCTGTGATTCCCGATTTAGGGTGGAGTTTGTAACTGTCGTGAATTCTTCACAGGGCTGGGAAATTTTTCAATTGTCAAATCAGATCAGGGAAGATATATTTGAGCTTGGACACACTGCCATTGATAAAAAAAAAAAAAACACAGTGGGAAGAAAACATACATTTACTAACGTCATTTTATACAGGTTTTGCCGTCCTGTTGGTCTACGTCTTAGGCGGACTCAATGCCAGCGTAGAGCAGGATAGTGTCGTAGCTAGGGGGTTACCTACTGACTTTTATTCGGATAAAAGCATCTTTTATATGACTTGATAGTAAATATAGATTGTAAAGATGACCATTTGATACTGTCTGTGTGTGTGTGTGTGTGTGTGTGTGCGTGTGTGTGTGCGTGTGCGGGGGGTTCAGGTGGATTTTGCCAACAGGTGTGTGGGTGGGGGGGTGACAGGCCTGGGGCTGGTCCAGGAGGAGATCAGGTTCCTCATCAACCCGGAGCTCATAGCCTCCCGCCTCTTCACAGAGGCCTTGGAGAGCAACGAGTGCCTCACCATCACAGGTAAGAACGCGCCTGACATAACACACGCGATCAGTTATGGCTCACGTTTCCACCGCCGACAGTTTCTGAGAAGGGGTGGGGTTAAACTGGATCGCGATGGCTGCGGCAGCTACACTAGCATTGTGACCACATAGCAGCCCGACACAGTTTAGCCTGCTAATAAATCCAAGGAAAAAGAAGAACGCGCACAATGAACAAAGATCAACCTTGTAGGACGTCCAAGAAGGACGGCAAACTTTTGTGCGACATTTTCTTCAGCTTTCGCCGTTGTCCAGAGACACATCGCAGATAAGGTGTTTGTTTTTTTATTCCTCTGTCTCACGGAAGTGCGTTTCTGTCGACCAATCAACCGACAGCATGTGTAGCTCGGAACTTGCCGGCACCCTTTCAGGCGTCTCAGTTGTCCCTGAAAATCGCGTATCTAACATTAGTTCGGCATTACATGAATTAATTTGCACGCCGGTTTTATTTAATTTCATACCATTTATTCTGTAAATCCATGCACCGAACCGTGACGTCCGTACCGATTCGGTTCAATACGAATGCATGTTTCGTTTCACCCCTACCTGACACACATCAGATCACACACCTGACACACCGTGAAACACACCTGACGGCACCTCAGATCACTTACCCTGACCCACCTGTAGTTACACACCTGACACACCTAAGATAAGGAGCAGGAGCAATGTAAATGCTCAAAATAAAGGTGCACATTTCAAACTGGGGAGGTAGGCACACCTGTCCATCAGCCCCCCAGGAAAGAAGCAGCACCCAACATGGCCTTTTTAACAAATACCGGACACACGCAAACACACACACACACACCAAATTGTTCACGGCAGTGATGCACCACACACACACACACACACACACACACACACACACACACACACACACACACACACACACACACACACACACACACACACACACACACACACACACACACACACACACCAAATTGTTCACGGCAGTGATGGAGGAAGCGAACAGAGCGAGGAACCTCTCATTGGTGGATGACCCGGTCCACGTTTGACATTGTAAATCCATCCTGTTGACGCCAGGGCAGGTTTTTCAAACACTGCAGTCTGCACCGTAAACGCTCAGATAGACACGGCTGCTCACAGATGTCTGCACTTGATGGATTCTGTCTGGATTCTGCCTGCGCGCACACATACCTGACCGTCTGTTAAAGCACTCACTGTTTTACTGGCCATGTCCACGTTCTCAGTCTTGTCGATTCAGGCTGCATATCTTACATCTAGTCGCGGTTAGGGTGCACGCCTCCCAGACTAAAGCGCCTACGCTCAAACCTCCAAAATGTAAGCAGTCTCCCCCACAATCTCATTTAAATATTTTTCCCTGTAAGATGCATTGAATGAAAGTGTCTACCAAATGACTAGGCTTTAATGGTTTAAGCGGACCTATTTGACTCAGGCTTCTGATTGTTGTTCCCTCCGTCTCTGTCTGTGTACCCCGGCTACTGCCTCGCTTTCATTTGACTCACCGTCGTTTCCACCCTCCTCTCCGGCTGTCCCCCCCAAATCCTCCCCTCGTCTTTTGGATGGATGGAAGCCATCTCAGTGGTCCCACTTATGAACCCTTTGTCGGGAGGAACACCTGTTTCCATGTCTCTCCTTTCCAGCACGTCGACGCGGAGAGATGACAATTATATTCTCCCCGTTTGTTACGGCGCCGCTTGCTCACCCTGCACACATTGCTTTACTTCTGCTATCTTATCGTCTTAGATGGTGACTCGCCTTGTATGGCGACGGGTGTGGTGATATGCTTCTGCGGATGGTCAACTATATACTTGGTACATATGTACATAATATATGGTTCCCTGCTACAGGGTGACTAGCAGGGTGGTGACTAGTGATGAGTGGTGATTAGTGGCTCATGGGTCAACTCCCAAGTGCGTTAACCATGATATATACAATATATATCATGACAAAAACCACGACAATATTCATGGAGTGAGCCAGGTTTGATTCCCACCTTTGGTCCTATCGAACATGTTGTTCCTTCTCTTCACTGTCTTGTCTGTAAAGGCAAAACAAAGTGGTGTGATGTTTTTTTTTTAAATATATAAGCAATTTGTGGATTGTCCCAAATGCAACCTCTACATCTCTTTCTTCTCCGTCCGTCGTTGTTTTCATAAGCGTACAGTTTTATATACCGTAGGACTATAATCGGTCGCCATCAATAATTTCCGCCCCCCCCTCTCCTCCTCTGCCGTCACTTCGCTCGCTGCAAAGGTAAATCGATGGCATCGATTCCCGGGCGACTGCCCAGTCATCCCTCATTTGTGTCCGGGGGGGGGGAATTGCCCTATTCCTCAACCTCCCAAACTCCAGCTTGCTTCAGTCAACCTGTTCAGGTGACCCTCGCTCACAAAGCCTCTCCCATCTGTTTTCACCGCCCCCTCCAGTCCAAACCCGCCGCTTGGGCCGAGCCCGGGAGGGGATTGTCACCCACACTGAACAGGGCTACGGATGAGGGTGTGTGTGGCAGGTTGTGTTCATTGATCTTGCAGTGGGTGGTTGATGTATCCTCTCATCAACCCCCCCCCCCCAAAACCATAAAAGAAGAAGAAACTTCCTTTACTTTCGTTGGGTCCAGAGCCGATTCCTCAATGGACTTTTAGCTCCACCTCAGCCAACCCTCCACCCCCCCACCCAGCCCCCTACCCCTCCCCTAGTGGAAGTGCTTTTTCCCTACGAAGGAGAGATATCGCTCGGAGTTGATTCATTAGTCACTTAAAACCGGACTGTGCCAAATGTCTTGCCCATTTATTTGGTCTTTTTTTTATAACAAAAGGAAGTTGTCTCGTATTAGGTAGAGGGATGTGTGACATTGACGGCGCCTCTTGACGTCATCAGAGCCAGGATCTTTGGCAGCTTTTTCAGAGAAAGGGCACGAACTTTGCAGTCGTGACAGCGATGCTCAAATGGTCTGTCTGGGAGTGTGTGTGTGTGTGTGTGTGTGTGTGTGTGTGTGTGTGTGTGTGTGTGTGTGTGTGTGTGTGTGTGTGTGTGTGTGTGTGTGTGTGTGTGGTGTGTGTGTGTGTTGTGTGTGTGTGTGTGTGTGTGTGTGTGGGGGAGACGGGCTGCAGGCGTACTTGAAGACGGGCACGGCAGCAGAGACAAATTACACGTGGGCGTGCAGAGCCAGGAACAGAACAGAGGTTTCCATGGTCTGGACAGGACTCGATACCCTCCCGCTGTTGCTCATCTCAGGGCAAACATTAATCTAAATGCACGAAAGGAGAGGACCAGTGGTGGCTCAGTCGACGTCCAGATGTAACTCGCTCTGCCTTGGGTTCCCAGCCATGAGAAGGCTGTTTTATTCTGTGTAGCGCCGTCCTCTAGGAAGCGACCCCTCTAAGTCACCTTCATCTCTAAGTGACTCCCCCCCCCTCCCTCCTCCTCCTCATCCTCCTCCACCGCCTCCTTCACTTAACGTTATTACATTTGGACACGGAAAAATTTATAACCAAACTTAGGTCATCGCTCTGCTAATGGAATGAGCCAATTATGTCATGGATTTATTAAAATGTTGCAGAGTATTCTTGGCACGGACTGAGGCTTTGGCCCGCCTCCTTCCTCTCAAAATTCTGTTGTGCTCAATTACTTATCTCTAGTGTATCTCTCTCCCTCTCTTTATCTCTCTCCCTCTCTTTATCTCTCTCCCTCTCTTTATCTCTCTCCCTCTCTTCATCTCTCTCCTTCTCTCTTCCTCTTCTAATCTATTTCTCTCTCTCCCTCTCTTTATCTGCCTTTCTCCCTCTTTAATTTCTATCTCTCTCTCTCCCCCCTCTCTCTTTCACCCTTTCTCTCTCTCCCCCCCTCTCTATTTCACCCTCTCCCCCCCTCTCTCCCCCTCCTCTCTTCACCCTCTCTCTCTCCACCTCTTTTCACCCTCTCTCCCCCCTCCCACCTCTCTCTCCCCCCTCTCTATTTCACCCTCTCTCTCTCTCCCCCCCTCTCTCTTTCACCCTCTCTCTCTCCTCCCCTCTCTATTTCACCCCTCTCTCTCTCTCTCTCTCCCCCCTCTCTCTCTCTCTCTCTCCCTCTCTCTCTCTACTCCTCTCTCTCTCTCCTCTCTCCCCCTCTCTCTCACCCTCTCTCTCTCTCTCTCTCTCTCTCTCCCTCTCTTTTCACCCTCTCTCTCTCCCTCCCACACTCTCTTTCACCCTCTCTCTCTCCCTCTCTCTTATCTAATTCTCTTTGCCTCCTTCAACATTGTCGTGACGTGCATCTTTTTTGGTTTGTTTTGTTTGGGTGGCCCTTGGCTCTGTTCTGATTGGTCAACCAAAGGGTCAGGTGGTAATGTAGCGATGGCTGCGTGTGTGTCTGGATGCTGTCATGGTCGCTCACTTGCTACTAAATGGATTTAAGGTGGAGGCAGGACCGGGCTGATGGATGAGAGGGACAGGGCAGAGGCAGGCCATTTATCCTTTACATTAAGGAGTCTTGTGATGTAGCTACTCTGGTTTAGTTTACCGGCTGGAAAAAGTTTTTTTTGTGCTGTTTTACTGGAGTTCTGTATGGGAGGCGAGGTGGTGTCATGGTTGGTGGCATGAGCAAGGGGCCCAAGGCTCTACCTTCTCCTTTATGAACTGAAGATTACACTCAAACCCATTCGCGCACACGTGCACAAAAGCTTCTGGAACAGTAGCACACTTATTGTTTGCAGGTAACTTAAAAGGGAATTGAGTCCTGGTTCAAATTCAAGGATTCCTAACGAATCTCATGAATAATGTACGAATGATGAATGTTATATACCGGTACCTGAATCAGGGTCCGTAATGAGAGGTACTGTTGGAAGTATAATGAGCCATGATGCAATCTTTGTGCTCTAGATGTTAAACCACTGCTGAAGAAAGACCTACTGTTTCTCCAGGCCGAGGTGCATTACGCATACACTCAAGTGTTTAAGACTAGGGGGCGTAAAATGTCTCTTACCTTTTTTGCACAGTGGTTCCAAGGTTAAATTCTGCTACTCTAACCCATTCCTCCTTCCATTACGGCTGAAAGCTTTTCATTTCAAAGCCCAAAGCGGATTACTTATTCAATCAATGCTTTTTTTCCTTTTTTCTTTATTCACGACAACCCAATACCAGCTGATACATGGGCGCCCCTGATGGGCAAGGCAGCGGAGAATCAGATTTGATTTAAGGAAAGGGAGCACGGAAATAGATTCAGGAGCGCAGCAACACGTGTGCGTGTCTTTGACAGAGTGCCTGGTAAATGTCAGCTCGTGTGACTCTTCTGTCGCGTGTCTTCTTGTGTGTGTGTGCAGGCACTGAGCAGTATAGTAAATATACGGGCTACTCAGATTCCTACAAGTGGAAGGAGAGCCACAAGGACGAGACGCCCAGGTACTGGACCCTCTCTTGTGACTACAGCAGACCCTATCCCAGTGCAGCTTTCCTACTGAGTCACCAAAATAACGACTTATAAGAACAGTAGTAAAAATCTTTTCTTTTCTTTTTTTTTTTTACAGATAAACTCATAAAATGTGTGCTACACATTGCTTTCCGTAGTAAAATAAACACACAGTAAAAACGGTAACATAGTTATAAGACAATCTGGCTCAAATAATTCGCTTTTTTTTGGTGATCATATATAAGGATGGTATAAAATGAAATGTTTAGAATAAAACATGAAATAACAAGCCCCAGTCCAGGTCAAACGGTGTGACTCTTGTTTGTTTCGGGGGTCTCGCCCTGTCAGGGATGACTGGCAGAGGAGGTGCACGGAGATCGTGGCCCTGGACGCCATCAAGTACCGGCACTTCCTGGAGCAGTTCCAGCCCGAGAAGATAAACAGAGAGCTCAACAAGGTGCGTGCCCTCACCCTCAGGATGGCGCTGGGGAGACAGGGGATTGCCATCGTGTGTTTGTGTTTTTAAAAAGTGCTTTTGTGCCTTTTGTAAGGACAGAGCAGTGAGGAGAGGCGGGAATGTAAGAAAAGATGGACACACTCTTAGAATAGGGCCACATGTCAGAACCGAACTCTGGCCCCTACAAGGCACAACCCCGACATGGTCGGCGCACAAGCAGGGAACACTATTTTCATCGGTTTGAATGAGCTACTCACGTTTAACAGCCTTTTGACGTCAGTGTTTCAATATCTATTCAGATTGTCATAAATCACATGAAACGTTTGCATCGATGTCCGCCATGCTATGGCTGTCAGTCCGCTATAACATTCCCGGAAAATGCACATTTTGTTTAATTAAATGTGACGTGTATGTAGAAGGCGGGAGATGGACGGGAGTGACAGCAGCAATCTTTTTCAATCGACAGGCCAGCTGTCCGGCGTGAGCCTCTGTCCTGTTGGCCGGGGATGGTTGTCACTATATATAGTCGTTGTTGTTTCTGTGTTTCAGATTTGATGCATATTTTGAATCGGCTGGTAAAGAAACCTTACAATTAATGTCAACCCATGTACACCTATAGAAAGACTAAAAGAGGCATACGTTTTTTAACAGCAAAGATATTAAGTTTATTCCATAAAACTATGGAATAGAATATAAAATAATATTAACAATAATATTTTTTTACCTTATTCTTCACATGGATAATATTTACACACATGCAATTCACGGCCAGTTGATAATGTAACCTATAATAAATATGCTTGATACTGCCAGAAGATTTTGCTCTGAATAGCGTCTACCTCAAGTTTGGGGCTAAAGTTTCTCAAGGTGGAACGTCGAATGTCGTTCATCTTGTGACGGGGGCCAATTCAAATATCCACACTTCCTGTGTGCCCATATTAGGCATACTGCGGGTTCTTCCGGCCCGGCGCCAACAGCAAGCACCTCTCCGCGGTGGCCACCGGGAACTGGGGCTGTGGCGCGTTTGGCGGGGACACACGACTTAAAGGTACAGTTGGCTGAAGCTAACTCATTGTCCCTCCAACCCAACTTAATAAAAAAATGTAATATAAAAAAAGTCCTGTCTTTTTTATTAACTACCAATGACGTAAGCAGCCCCTCTGCATTGCTCTTTCTCTCTCGCGGTGTGTGTGTGTGTGTGTGTGTGTGTGTGTGTGTGTGTGTGTGTGTGTGTGTGTGTGTGTGTGTGTGTGTGTGTGTGTGTGTGTGTGTGTGTGTGTGTGTGTGAGATCATAATATAACATCCTGAAAAGACAGTGTGTCATAATATACCATAGATCATAGTAACGGCCTGACCCGTGAGTGCATTGCAGTCGTTACGTCCTCCGAATAAGCCTCTTCCTCGTCCTCTTCCTCTCCCTCTTCCCCTCCCTGTGCCCCCGACCTCCCTATGTGTTTCCTGTTGCACATACATACACCACGTCTGCTCTGTGCCCCCGACCTCCCTTCATCAGCTGACACACATTTATGTCCTCCATTAAAAGGCCTATTGATTACGCGGTGGGGGGCTCGTAAATCCACACCTGCACGTCACCTACTGCACACACACACACACACACACACACACACACACAGTCACACACACACACACACACACACACACACACACACACACACACACACACACACACACACACACACACACACACACACACACACACACACACACACACACACACACACACACACACACCGGGGAACGGCAGGGGGCCCTCACCGTCCCCTGTGGATACCTCACCGCGCACACTCACATCGTCTCCCGCTCATCCGAGGAACGACCAAAGCCGCGCCTCGCGTCGTGTCATGTGACATCACCATTTGGAGTCTTTAATATTGATGTTGTTTTCAACGATGTTGTGGCGTGCGATCTCTCGCGAGTGCCTACACCCGGTCTCCTCATATGCTATGTTATTGCCATGTTATTGTGTTTCCATGCGCGGCACCAAGCGTTTTATTATTTAAGGTTATTAGTTTCCTTTCCGCGAGCATTCTATGAATAGATCCGCTGGGTGTACAGACGGCGGTCTCCACGGAGTTCTCTCGTCGGAGTCCCTCCCATTACCGCTGCGATTAGCATATCTGTTATTTTTAAAAGGCCATAACCGTACTTTACGGCGTCGAGGACACTCGAGGCGAGGTGCTTGGCTCCAGATGTAGTATTGACGCAACGATTACAGAGTCCCGGTAAATGATGCCTTATTGTGTGCTCTGATTAATCTGCAGCTGATATGGGTCCTGTTTAATATTTGAACGTCACCCGGGCCATATTTGCAATGTCTTGCGCGATTAAGCTCCACCACAGAGGCAAGGGTTTTCTTCCAGTACAAATGAGGCTCTCGGTCGTTTCTTATGTTAGCCATGCCTTATCTGTAACAATGGCCGTTTCATTTGCGTGCTTTGTTTATTGCTGCGATCTCGAGGATTTCCTTTTCGTTGTCTTTGGCGACACCTTGGGCTATAAGTGGTCACTTTTCCCTTGGATCCCTTCAAACAGTGGTCACCAGTTCTTAATAGGCTCATCACCATTGGATTGCCTCATTTGGCGATTAGATTCTTAAAATAAGTCTTTAACAGACGTTTATTGACGTGGAAATCTTTGAGATTGCAACTTATTAAGTATTGAAGTATACGGTTGTAAATCCTTTCTGTTATAATTGACTGTTGCCTACTCCTCTCTCTCTCTCTCTCTCTCTCTCCTCTTTTGCCCTCGCTCTCCCCCACTGTCTCTGGGTGTCTCTCGCCCAGCCCTGATCCAGTTGATGGCGGCAGCCGAGGCCGGGAGAGACATGGCCTACTTCACCTTCGGAGAGGCCCAGCTGATGAGAGACGTGCACGAGATGCACACGTTCCTCACAGACAGACAGACCACCGTCGGTAGGACACACACACGCCTCGCCCCACACACACACACACACACACACACACACACACACACACACACACACACACACACACACACACACACACACACACACACACACACACACACACACACACACACACACACCAGGAGAACATTTGGATGCTGTGGACGCTAGCGGGTCCACAGCCCACTCTTGGTGTTTGCTCAGCGTCTATCGGTCTAAGTGTATACAGCAGATTACATAACGGCCAGCAGTGAGGAATGTGACGCCAGCTAGCAGCACTCTGGGGATGCCACCGTATGGGTCCCCTAGGGGCCCTGAACCACACGCAGGTCGGACTCTGGGGCCCCGGCTTCATTTAAAAGACCCACGCCCAGAGATGTCACTCTCTATGTAAAGTTGGTCCACTTTATGGGTCGTCTTATTTCCTCAGCAGGCCGTGTACCCAATGTCACGGCGGGATTACCGGCTGAACTCCTCCTCCTCCCACTCTATCTCCTCCTCCTCCATCTCCTCCTCCTCCTCCTCCCACTCTATCTCCTCCTCCTCCATCTCCTCCTCCTCCTCCTCCTCCCACTCTATCTCCTCCTCCTCCATCTCCTCCTCCTCCTCCTCCTCCTTCTCGTTCTTTATCTTGTGACATTTATTGAAGCCTTTCACGGAAATGTCCCTCTGGCCATCCATTTTCTAAAGTGGAGCGACACAGAATGGGGTGTGTGTGTGTGTGTGTGTGTGTGTGTGTGTGTGTGTGTGTGTGTGTGTGTGTGTGTGTGTGTGTGTGTGTGTGTGTGTGTGTGTGTGTGTGTGTGTGTGTGTGTGTGTGTGTGTGTGTGTGTGTGTGTGGGGGGGGGGGGATGTTTGTATTCATCTGTGTCTCTTTTGTGTGTGTGTGTGTGTCTGCGTGCATGTTTGATTCATAAACTGTTTTACATTTTTTCCTTAGCCTTTCACTCTAGCCTCCTTCTCAACCCTCCATAGCGTTCTGTCCATTTTCCATCTCGCTCTCTCTCGCTATGTCACTTTAATAACGGTCTCTCTCTCTCTCTCTCTCTCTCTCTCTCTCTCTCTCTCTCTCTCTCTCTCTCTCTCTCTCTCTCTCTCTCTCTCCTCTCTCTCTCTCTCTCTCTCTCTCTCTCTCTCTCTCTCTCTCTCTCTCTCTCTCTCTCTCTCGCCCCTACTCAGGGAAGCTATACGGCCTGCTGAACCACTACTATGCGGCAGTGTGCAAGAACTGTCGCACGCCCCGTCCCGACCTCTCTCTCTACGGCTTCATCCACGAGATGCTGTCGCCCAGGATGCCTGTCTCTGCCGCCGACAGCCCCGCAAAGGACGCTGGGACTTTCCCGGGTGGCTCGTCCCGCCTCTGAGCGACGGCCCGTGCTAGACGACGTACACAACAACAGTGTTTTATAGGAATCTTTTGTTCAACCACACGTTAACCCTACTCCTATCCCTTTGAGGAGAAAAGAAAGGCTGCTATGAAGTAGGTTTTTTTTGACCATTTTGAAACAATGAGGTGTATTAGGAGTCAATTTGAAACAGGAAAATAACCTGGAATTGTATTCTTATTCTCATAACGTCTGTGTTGCATAATGGCAACCCATGTGGATATTGATTGCAAAAACGAGTATCCCTATCTCATTTTAGCCTTCACACTGTGCTGCTCATTATAATATCGAGTAGTTTAGATTGCAAATATTAAATTTTTCGAATATTCAATCATGTTTGCTGACGTTGAGATTCATCCCACATGTACATGATTGTATCATAAATGACTATCCGTAAAGGGATGGGAGTAGATATGATAAATTAACAAACAAATTGTGTTTTTTCTTTGGATGGTGTATCCTTAACAAAGAAAAATCTGGTTTAGATCCTGTATCAAGTATGTGCTGCCTCCCCACAATCTCTCTCTGTCTGTCTGTCTGTCTGTCTGTCTGTCTGTCTGTCTGTCTGTCTGTCTGTCTGTCTGTCTGTCTGTCTGTCTGTCTGTCTGTCTGTCTGTCTGTCTGTCTGTTCTGTCTCTCTGTCTGTCGTCTCTCTCTCTCTCTGCTCTCTGCTCTCTCTCTCTCTCTCTCTCTCTCTCTCTCTCTCTCTCTTCTCTTCTCTCTCTCTCTCTCTCTCTCTTCTCTCTCTCTCTCTCTCTCTCTCTCTCTCTCTCTCTCTCTCTCTCTCTCTCTCTCTCTCTCTCTCTCTCTCTCTTCTCTCTCTTTGCCTCCCTGATGTCACTCAGCCTAGAACCGAAACCTACCACAAACAGTTTGCCTTTCTGCTCGTCGCTAGTTGTACTATCGGGACCTCGTAGTCAACAAACGCCCGGGGAGCTTTTGTGACACAGGCCCGTCTTGGCAATAGTAAATCCCAGTTGCTGTCAACCCCTTCTTGTTAGCCTAGCCATGACACGTGGTGGATCTATGATTTTGTTACTCTCAGAAGGTTAGGGTTGGTAGTGGGGTCCACACGGTCATCATATGCATGACTCTCTGGATCGGGCCATCGTCTGTGTTACCTTCTAGGGAATGATGGTACCCAATCATGACGGAGGACAAAGCCTGAGATCCGTACTCTAAGGCCCAATCCCATTTCTACCCCTCACCCCTTCCCCTTCCCCCTTCAAAACAAGGGGGAGGGGGAAGGGGAAGGGGTGAGGGGTTGAAATGGGATTGGGCCTTCATCAATCTATGCATGGTTTAAACTCCCTTTATTTCTGGAATACTCCACACGCTATATATATACTGCCACATTCAATCATACTCATCGTAATGTGATGCACTTCAACGTTTTATACAAATGTTGATCAAAATTGCAAGGGAGGTTCAATTGGGTTAAAGTTAACTATCATCTGTTACATATCAAACTTAACACGCTAACTCTAGATGGGTTTATTCACTGACGGCTTATGGTACCTCATTATTCATGATTATTAGCCAGCGCAATAACTGTGACGCTAGAAACACATGATTGAAATATTGCTTTTACTCTACATGTGCTTCGGTTAGGGTCTGTTGATGTTCACACGATGTTTGATTGACAATATCGTACTATTTAATGGATAGATTGAATGGTGGGATTTAATGCTGTAATTGTATTGCATTGTAATGTAGGTTTCTTAGTCATTTATTTTAATTATAATTTCTTAATTAAAATATATCCTGTTCAAACGGTTTTATTGCATTTCTCATTGTAGTACAGTGGATTGCAGTTTTGAGCGGGTCAAGTTAGGGTTACTTGGAGTCTAAATGATTTAGTGTGGTTTGTTAGGCGTTCTCTGGATGTATGATGTGATGAAGAGCTACTTGCGACTCGAAGACCATTTGAGTATGATCGGAAACCAACTGTAAACACATTTTTACAGTAGCCTACACCAAGCCAGTATTTTGTTTATACAAATACAGTTCAATTATTCATAGACCAAGCTCAAAAAATGGCCTTTATCGCCGTTTATGGCATCATTACAACTAATGAATATTAGTTTGTGTTGTACCAGGGCACCCTAGATTTGTCACTATCATAACATCATACATAATTCAATTATCTGGAAACAATTGATTTTGGAGACTGCACATATAGGCCTAGGCTATAGCCTTCGGGCTAATTTAATATTGCCTCAACATTTTTTTATTCGATAAATTATGGTTGGTAAATAAGCTAATGACATGGGCTTCCTTAAATAGAAGGAGAAAAGTGGATTACATTTGTGCCTCTGCTCTTTGTACTGAGTGACTAGTAGATTAGATAGGAGCAGTGTCTATTCGGTTTTGTAGGCCAACTGTTGATGAGGACGGCCGTTAGCAACGGCTACAGATGCTAACTGAATTCATTAGCATTGAACAGGCTAGCCACAGCCCAGTAACACTAGGAATATACTGCAGACTAGTTCATATCATGCAACAAAACGTTCCACATTAACCGTAGCCTATATTTTATTTTAATCCACAGTGCCATAGGGTCTACTTGAAACCTGCCATCGATAAATGAATACTTTGCACAGAGAAGTTATGGGGAAAAAATGAAGCCATTTAGCCCATTTTTCAATTTCACTTTGAACATGGAATAATAGTATTGCACTGGTGTTTCTCGATGTCTGCCCGTACACTGGGGTCATTATTTGAGTAAGCTTGTAATTTAACCACAGAGCTATAATGTTACCCAGCAGCAGCCTGGCTTCCTAGCTAAATGAATACTATTAAAGAAAACGCCAGGGAAAAACTGGCCTTCGCTCCATCTTTGTCAGGCTGCCAAGTCACTACAAGAAACTGGCATTTCCCTTCATAATTGCCTGACCCTTCCATCTACAGGTCAGCTGGCTGGAAACCACTGCAACACAAAGCGCTTTGAGAGGGTTCAAGAGGTAGACCTACATAAACGAAAATGGATATGAATGATATGGTTTATTTCTCACAAATGCCGCAGTATAAATAAAAACATTCTTTTTTTGCAGATGTTTTTTTGATTGAGTTTTCATTGGGTTTCTTTCCTACTTTTATTATTAGCCTACCTTGGGACATGTTTATATATAAAACATCTTACCGCCCTTTTCATTGTGATGTTTGATAGCGCCATGATTAATACAACTGCTCAATTCAGTGCCAAAGAGCATGAATGATGAACATCTGGATTGGGGTTTTTGAGATTTGGGGGCGATTTGGGGTACATTTTCTATTGCTTTAACCCACCCATATGTGAAGGCCATCAATCAGACATCCACTTGTTCAAATGACTCATGCTTCAGCCTTTATAAAAACTTTAATTGGTTGGTATAATTAACACCGAGGGGGGAGACATGTGCAATGTTGTCTCTGAGTGTGTCTATTGTTCACACTGCACCATTGACTGTCGATTATGACCAGAAATTATTAAACTGCTTACAGAGTGATGTTATTTTGTGCCATTAACATTTAGGACTTACATAAATATGGCAATGCATATTGAAATTATTTGCAAAGAATCTGGATAGTATTAAGAGCTTATTTATATATTTGATTATACATAACATTGCACGTGTAATGCATTGTTATTTATTTATTTCATTGCATTTAATTTATTTACCCTTTGCATAGTAAATATAGCCTACTGTGTTCTCTTTGCAAAGCTGCATACAGCTTATGTTATGCAATTGTTCAATATCTATATAAACGTAAAGGGGCGGGCTTACTAGCCCTTCTGTTTGGTTTGTTACCTGGACATCCGTCCAGGTGAACCAGAGCGCGGTGTCTTCAATGCGCTCTGCAGAGGCGGCATCACCTGACCACCTGACCACACGGGGGGCGTGTCGCGCCGACGCTATTCGTGTCACCTTCTTTGCCAACCTGTCCTAGTGTTGTACATCTCCTAGTAACGAGACGATGAATAAAGAGTCAAACAGCACGTTGGGCTGTTAACATTAAGGTAAATACAATCGATTAAGGAAAGAAAAAAGGGCACAGATGATGCGGTTGCTCTCGTATATCGTGCACCCTTTTTCACTGGCGCAGGATAGAGTGAAGCTTATCCAGTACGGATTTGTTTTGACGTTGAGGGATTAGTGCGTGGTCCAATTCCACAGACCTAGAGAGTCGAACAGCAGTTACATTGCATTGATGTAGGGTCTAGCAAATCTTCTGCATGAATCGTCTATCGCAAAGGTGAGAAGCCCTCATTGCATGTATTAGACTATGGGCTATGTTGGCTACAAACCCACATGTCTCATTTGCGGCCACGCGTCTTATTTAGGATACAGTTGCATCGCTCGCAAATCGCTCGCAACTTTCCTGTCGTGCATGATCGTAGTGTCTAAATAAATATTTGTAACGCATTGAACTCAAATGCAACACCGACCTTGGCGCATCCTTGATGTGCAAATGCATAAAGCCAGGTCACCAAAGTTTATTTTGGACTAGGCCTGTATCTTGGAAGAAAAGCCAAGGAATACTGATTTGAGGGCAGCATGATAGCCCTAGCAATGTGTAGCCAGCCCAACCTTGCGAAACACTTAAGAACCCCGATATATACGCACACATTCGCTGTCAGAAGCACTTGACCCTCTATCCCCTCAAACCTATCCTACATCTGTTCCATGCAGGGCCAACAACTGCGACTAGCCAGCCATGAGTCAGTTCCGTGCATTAGCAGGTATCCTGAGGAGTAGAGGCTGGCAGTGCCTGCTGCCCGGGGGAGGAGGTGGAGGGGGTCCGGCCTGCCGATCAGGTGTTGGCAGGGGCGGCTAGGAGCTGCTTTGCTGGGCCTTCGGCTCCCACCGCTGTGAGCAGCAGCTCCAGCTCAAACTATGTGGAGGAAATGTACTTCGCCTGGTTGGAGGATCCCACAAATGTCCACGAGGTGATGATGATGTCCTAAATGTGTCCTATTATTCACCCTTTCAACAAGTGCTTCCTTTGATCATTATTATTAATAAGTAGGCCTATTAATATATATATTATGAATATTGATGACTATCTCACCCAAATTGCTCTGTGAACCAGTAGGACAGGCCTACTTAAACATGATCTTACCTTGATGGGAGAATAAATGGTGGCGGTACTAATAAATATTTGTCTCAGTAGTGTTACTTATTTGTCTCAGTAGTGTTACTTGCCTGGGGAAATGAAGCTGCAAGGTTAGCGTGGGCCTTAATTAGCGCTCAGAGTTATTAGATGATATTGTGAAATACTCTCAATAACTGTATGTACTTTGCACTTTACCAAAAATGGGGAAAGGTGAAAGAATGCCCTTTCATGAGTTATACATTGACGTCCTTTCACGTCATTGTTGTAATGTGCTATTGTAAGGAGTGCCACTTGTTCCCTCCTGGTTCATATAGTCCTGGGACACGTTCTTCCGCCATGCCCAGGCTGGGGATGTGTCCGACGGGGCAGTGGAGGGCCCCCCCTCTGCCCTGCTGCAGGGCCGTGTCGGGGCACCAGACTCCCAGCATGGCCCGCAAGGTGGTGGAGGATCACCTGGCTGTGCACACCCTCATAAGAGCCTACCAGGTCAGACTCACTCTGACTCGCAACCAGACTCACTCACTCACTCACTCACTCGCAACCAGACTCACTCGCTCACTCACTCGCAACCAGACTCACTCACTCACTCACTCACTCTGACTCACAACCAGACTCACTCGCTCACTCACTCGCAACCAGACTCACTCACTCACTCCCTCCCTCACTCGCAACCAGACTCACTCACTCACTCCCTCCCTCACTCGCAACCAGGCTCACTCACTCACTGCCTCACTCGCAACCAGACTCACTCACTCACTCACTCTGACTCACAACCAGACTCACTCACTCACTCACTCACTCGCAACCAGACTCACTCACTCTGACTCGCAACCAGACTCACTCACTCACTCATTCACTCCCTCACTCGCAACCAGACTCACTCGCTCACTCACTCACTCTGACTCACAACCAGACTCACTCACTTCACTCGCAACCAGACTCACTCACTCACTCACTCATTCACTCCCTCACTCGCAACCAGACTCACTCGCTCACTCACTCACTCCCTCACTCGCAACCAGACTCACTCACTCACTCGCAAACAGACTCACTCACACACAAAAAACTCACACACAAACACTCACTCACACTCACCCTCATACGAACAGACTCACACACAAAAAGACTCGCACACAAACACTCACTCACTCAAACACAAACACTCACCCTAATACCAACAGACTCTCAAACAAACAGACTCACACACAAACAGTCTCACTCACTCACACACAAACAGACTCACTCGCATACAAACAGACACACACGCATATACACTCACACACAGAGGGGAATTGTCATATAATGGAATGTGTGTCATCGCAATTGATAAAAGTGCTCAAAGGGTATTGTTTTTTGTTTTGCTTTAATTACAGCTGGGGTGTTGTTGAGTATGTTTACAGTTTCATTCACCCCAGGTCAAATGTTGCATGCCGGGGTTGCATTTATTCTTAATTTGTTTATCTCATTTGTGACCCATTTGTGGTGCACTTGTGTTTTTATTTAAAACCTGTCAAAAACCAATATGTTGAATTGACTTGTCAGGGCCCTTGGAAGGGCTAGTGAAGCTGTTTGCACTGCTTGCCAGCACTTATTAAAAGGAATACACAATTTGTTTGTCACTGCATGAGGTTATGCTAATTGCAAGATTAACTGTAACCTACATAGCCGAGCAGCTTTTTGAAAATGGAAATATCAAAGAGACTACTTAAGCAAAACAGGTGGTAGCATTTCCCCTCGCCCTCACATTAATTAGAGGAACTATCCCAGGGATTTATTAAATTCTGTCTTTTGGCAATGACATCTTCTTATTCCCTACTCGCTACAAACCTTGGGGGAATGGTGTGTGTGTTGTGTCAAGATTCTGTGCTTTTAGTGCACTCGATACACAAGCTTTTTGTGTGTGTGCGTGTGCGCGTGTGTGTGTGTGTGTGTTCATGCTTAAGGGAACTTAAGCATGAACAGAATGACCTGCTCCTCACGTTCACTCTCATTCCCCTCGTATCTCATTCTGCTCACCACACAGTAGTGGCTTTGCTGTTTGCTGTCACTTAGTCCCAACAACACCGTCATCACCATCAGCACCCCCACTAACATCACTACTACCACCAGCACCACCATTATCACTACAACCATCACCACACCATCAATACCATCACTTCTACCACCATCAACATCGTTATCATCTCTACTACCATCACCAATTCCTACTCTCACTACTACCACCATCACATCCAACGCCGCCGGCACCCCACCATCAAAACCTCAACCATCATCCCCCTGACTAAAGCCACCATCACCCCTTCTTCTACCAGAACCACTACATCAACCATCTCCTATCATCATCAACATCAGCACCACCCCCACTACCCTCTCCACCACTACCCGTTACTCCTCCATGCCCAACCTTCATGTGTGTTATCTCTTCCTGTAGATCCGTGGACACCACGTCGCCCAGTTAGACCCACTGGGAATTCTGGAAGCTGACTTGGACTGCTTTGTGCCGTCCGACCTGATCACCACAATCGACAAACTGGGTAAATAAAACGCCCCCTCTTTATTAACCAGGATGATATGCTGCCTCAAACATGCTGC
Source organism: Melanogrammus aeglefinus (assembly GCA_900291075.1). Lineage (NCBI taxonomy): Eukaryota > Metazoa > Chordata > Actinopteri > Gadiformes > Gadidae > Melanogrammus > Melanogrammus aeglefinus. The sequence continues at coordinate 274,739 of OLKM01000158.1, forward strand.
GAACAGGGCCGGATAATAGTGGTGATGAAGAGGTACCTACTGTTTACAGTATTCACTTTTGCTTTTTGTTGCCTTTATGACTTTACACGTTCTGCGATGTTTTACTGCGATGTTTTACTGCGATGTTTGACTGCGATGAACTTACTGCGATGACTTTACAACTTACTGCGATGTTTTACTTTTCATTATCCTATTCGATTCTTTAAATGGTTTACATTTATACAAAAGCAGAATTTACAAACTTGAATCAATAAACAACACATCGGTTTTTTTTTTTTATCCTAGTCTCCCCCTCCAATAAATAATTTGCCCTTTTGTAGTCTTTCCTTCGCTGGGCTTGGATTCTCTCAGAACCATAAAAACCAACATCACCATGTCACGACAACTCTGCGTTCTCATTGACCGCTGTGTAATGCTTCCATTCATCTGAGCGCCATGCTGCTCGTTGCGCTCCCAATTCATTTAGCGGCCTTGAGGATGAGCGGATGTAAAACAGGCAAACAGCCTCTGGTTGGCCGTAACAGTCCCCATAGAAGAAGAGAGACGAGATAAGCTAGGAGGGCGAAGCGGGGGTGGGGGTGGGGGGGGGGGGATTTGCAGCTGTGTTCACTACTTGTTATCAGGGATGCTTGTCTGGCCAGGATACATCGTAGCGCGATCTGTATCGTCTTAAGCAGATCCACCGCTTCCTACAGTGGCAGGTAATGTTAGTCGGTGATGTTGGTTATGTCGGCCCTCTCCAGCTATTGTCCTCCTGATTGGACATGCAAGTCTATCCTTGCTTTTCTCTATCCTGCGTTTGTAATGTGATTTGCACCTGTCTCCTCTTGTGTTGCTGGTAGTATTTGAGCTTATGCAGTCCCCCCCCCTCCTCCAGGTAGCCTGTGGCGGTCAGGAGATGCTAAGCTGAGGTAGAAGCCACTGACTCCGCCTGCCCTGCTTAACGAAACATTTACCTACTTTGAATTATTTGACGTATACGGTTTTACTCTCACTTTTACTGACTAGTGTTCAACTTGACAAGCGTTGGGGTTGACTAAATATCAAGAGATCACCTTATTCGGTGATGGATACCGCCAGTGGTTACGCTGTCTCAGAGTTAACCTGGGCCCCTCTCTCTTGTGTCATGTACCCCCACTGACCTGGGGCCTGTGTTAAAGGGTTCTACGGTCTGGATGAGAGCGACCTGGACAAGACCTTCCGGCTACCCTTCACCACCTTCATCGGGGGAGGGGAGACCACTCTGCCCCTGAGGGAGATCATCCACCGGCTGGAGGTACAGTGGGTGGTCCATGATAGTCTCTACCTGCCTAAGGGACTGGTAGGTAAGTTCAGATGCATGTTATTCTGGAGCAGGGTAGGCAGGCTGGCTCACAGATGCTTTATAAGCCTTGAAGCTCAGAGTGTACACACCCTTTGGTTGAAAACCCTGGCCACCAAGTCACCCTGCCCACACATAATAATAGTTAGGAGCTTGATCCAGTGGGTTGGAGGAGAAAGAGTCTACTTTTCCTTTGCGGTCAGTAATGCCCGGGACAGGCGGGACAGCGTTGAGTCTGTTTGCCGTTTAATCGTGAGGTCTCTTGGGTCTCTCCCAGACGTCGTACTGCGGCCACGTGGGCGTGGAGTTCATGTTCATCAACAGTGTGGAGCAGTGCCAGTGGATCCGGGGGAAGTTCGAGACCCCCGGAGCCATGCACTTCACCAGCGCTGAGAAGAGGACCCTGCTGGCCCGCCTGGTCCGATCCACACGGTCAGCAAGAACACCTGCATTTTATTTGTTTGGAATTAGTATCATTATCAAAATATATCAGTATCGGTATACTTTGTCCTGAATCACAGTTACAGACTCAAATGGCTCACAAGACACATTTTATGACATCCCCCCCCTAACACTATCCCCCAAAAGAGCAAGGAAGCACTCCTAATCAGGGGAGACACCATGAGAAGGAACGCAGAGTGGAAGATCCCTCCTACCAGAGATGGTTCAGAGTGAAATGTGCTGGAACGGGTTTTATACAAAGTGTCCTATACAAATTGTCCTACAGATAGGTACAGCTGCCGGACCTAATGGGTTTCCCCTATGTAGGTTTGAGGACTTCCTGGCCAGGAAGTGGTCATCGGAGAAGCGGTTTGGTCTGGAGGGATGCGAGGTCCTCATTCCCGCTCTTAAGATGATCATAGACAGTTCCAGCGCTGCTGGCATCGACAGTATCATCATGGGGATGCCTCATCGGTATTGGACTGTTTTTAAACACCTTGTGTAGTATATCTTTCTATAAATATGTGGTTTGATCATATGGTGTTCGGAGAAACATGCCCAATTCATAACTAAGATCGCCTTAATGTGTATTTTTAAATCATAAGTAATCCTGCGTTGAATAATGACTTATGTACACTTACTAATAATACTATAAACCTATACACATCACATATACCTTCATTGTAAAATTGTCCAGAATATACCTGTCCTCGAAAAAAATAGATAAATAGTCATATATATAGATAAAATTTCTATCACAAAATATGATCCTTAAATATATATATAATATAAGTAATCATGCGTTAATAATGACTTATGTACACTTACTAATAATACTATAAACCTATACACATCACATATACCTTCATTGTAAAATTGTCCAGAATTTCCCTGTCCTCGAAAAAAATAAAAAAGATAGTTCAAATGTAGCTGATACCAATGTTATGACGATGAACCTCTGATGTCACTTTGAGAAATGAATTGAAAGAAAATAATTAGAAACGTTTCTCTTCTGCCAGGGGTCGTTTGAATGTCCTGGCCAACGTGATTCGTTAAGGAGCTGAACCAGATCTTCTGTCAGTTCGACCCCAAGTTGGAGGCTGCAGACGAGGTGTGTGTGTGTGTGTGTGTGTGTGTGTGTGTGTGTGTGTGTGTGTGTGTGTGTGTGTGTGTGTGTGTGTGTGTGTGTGTGTGTGTGTGTGTGTGTGTGTGTGTGTGTGTGTGTGTGTGTGTGTGTGTGTGTGTGTGTGTGTGTCAATCAAACAGTACACACCCCATGTAGAATTTCAATCAGATGTAAAGAAATAATAAAGCGTAGACAATAACAGGTCCATCATTTGTGTTTATGTCTGTTGTGTGCATGTGTGTTTTTGCGTGGGTTCAGGGTTCAGGGGACGTCAAGTACCACCTGGGCATGTACCACGAGAGGATCAACCGGGAGACGGACAAGACCCTGACTCTGTCCCTGATGGCCAACCCGTCCCACCTGGAGGCCGTGGACCCCGTTGTGCAGGGCAAGGCCAAGGCGGAGCAGTTCTACCGGGGGGACTCCCAGGGCAAGAAGGTAGGGGGGGGGGCGACACTTGTTGTGAGTCCCTTTGGATTAAAGCGTCTGCTCAAGGCCCTGCATGTACATGCAGAGGGGATTCTACTTTCTACCTTGAATGGATGATTGGAATGTTTTTAATATTCAACTTGTACCTTTCTGTTGTTTTGACACACATTCTTTCGCTGTGTTAATGTTTCACGGTGAAATACTCGCCTGTGAAGTGACTTTGATCCTTTGAGACGTTTTAAACGTAATATCTGTGTAGAATAATTATACACAAATACAACAATATATATAAACATCTACTATATTTGCACTCATTCTTTTTACAAGTTTATAGCTGGGCTACAGAACAGCCATTTTATTTTATTGGTTTATTTGAAACTTGAAACTTTGGACTTGATACTGTATTCGGTGTCCAAGATCCACAGCTTAACTCTCGGGGCACCCTTGAGCAAGATCCCTAACCCCTAGCTGCTGCTTCTTGATGACACGGCTCTCAAGTCACTGTACGTTGCGGCGGGTGACAGCGTCTGCCAAATAGTCAAATAACAGAACTGAAAATGGATGTGGTGCCTTTTTCTCCGGTCACAGGTCATGTCCATTTTGATCCATGGAGACGCTGCCTTCGCTGGACAGGGAGTTGTGTACGAGACCTTCCACCTCAGCGAACTCCCCTCGTACACCACACATGGTACGATCCATGTCGTCGTCAACAATCAGGTATGGAAAAGGGGACCCTTTGGGAGACGGCTGGTACTCTGTCTAAGAAAAGATGGTTATGGTGGTGGTGGTGGTGGTGATAACGGTCCTGTTGGTGCTAGCAGGGGATTTTGTGGTTGGTGGTGCTGATGATGCTATTCATCGTGGAGGTGGTGGTGATGATGGTACTTGCGATGATGATGATGATGATGTTACTTGTGATGATGGTGGTCAAGATGAGTGGGCTGCAGCTAATGATCAACATTGTCGATTAATCCAACAATTATTTTCAATTCATAGATTAAATGTTTAGTCTATAATTTGTCATTAATAATAGCGAATGCCATCACACGTTGGTCAAGTTATAACTTAAATCTGCATGCAAAAAAAAACAGGCATATTTCTTCTATAACGTTCCATGAAGACCATATTTGAAATTAACTGCAACAGAAAGCAGCAAATGTTTGTTAAGTGTACTAAATAAACTGAAACAATTAGTCCAATACCAAAGTCAGATTTGATACCTTTTATTTCCATCGACTCACCGATGAATCGACCAATCGCTGCAGCCCTGCTGGGGATGATGGGATTGATTTTCATGAATGAGCTTTTTAATGTGATCCTTTTTATGTGATCTACCACTTATTCTCATAGTACGAACTGTCCGCTGTCCCGTGTCCCCTTCAGATCGGCTTCACCACGGACCCCCGCGTGGCGCGCTCCTCCCCCTACCCGACCGACGTCGCCCGGGTGGTAAACGCACCCATCTTCCACGTGAACGCCGACGACCCCGAGGCCGTCATGCACGTGTGCCGCGTGGCCGCGGAGTGGCGCAGCACCTTCAACAAGGATGTGGTCATCGACCTGGTAGGCCCTGGTTCATTGACCTGTCAGGCCCTGGTTCATCTGACCGGTCAGGCCCTGGTTCATTGACCTGGTAGGCCCTGGTTCATTGACCTGTCAGGCCCTGGTTCATTGACCTGTCAGGCCCTGCCTGGTTCATCGACCTGTCTGGGCGTTATCAAAGTAGTGTAGCAGGATACTGCATGTGGAGATGGATTGTGTGTGTGTCCCTTAAAGGTACAATCCCGGGCGGCTGGATTTACTGGACTAACGATTTATTTTTTGAAATGCACACCCTCCCCTCCAGCCAATCAGGAATCACAAAAGCCACGCCCCCCCTGCTCGGTGCGATGCGCTGTGAAAAACTGTAGCTACAATCAAAGCATTGCATACCAGTGCGCATGCGCAGAACAGCGTGCACGTTGACTGACAGACGGGCCATCCAACCAAAGTTGTCTGAAACTAATTTGATTGGTCGGCCAATTTTTAGCCCCTACTCCTTACACAGATGACCAAATTACGTCATTGATATGTCAAATTACTAACGTGATCAATTACTGTCTAATACTTAACCGATATACTCAGATTTTTATATTTTTGCCACAAAACGAGCCGCCCGGGATGGTACCTTTAAGAAGGAGAGATCTAAAGATGGTTGCTGTCTGACCAGGGAGGACTGGGGGAACCATTTATGCTTATTTTCATGCAGGCTGCCAGTCTGTAGCCCTGAAGCCTGATCTATTCAGAGTCAATTAAATTTAGATCAATTTATACTTTAGAAAAAAATTCTATAAAGAAATATTATTATTATTCGGGCTGTCAAACGATACATTTTTTCAATCACGACTTTAGTATTGGTGCGTTTAACTTGCGATTTAAGCACACTTTTTAAATTCTATTTTAAATCCACTCCAATTGAAGTTTAATGAGGTTATCAAATAGCACATCATCAATCATACCAAGTGTACCAAAAACTAGACGAAGAGTGATCTTGAGGGACTTTTATTGACTCAGTCAGTGTGGGTTGAATATGAAACTTAGACCTACTACAACTAACACCACAGATTAGGAAATTGTAAACAGGCCGTTAATTAGTACAATTGTAATCAGGCAGTCACGTATTGCAACTGTAATTGAATTTAAATTAACTCATTTCTGACAGCATGTTGACATTCTGTGGACAGAACCTTTAGTGTCAAAGCGACAGGCGTGTGTTGCCTAGGCGGTGGGAAACCCTGGTATCTTTTTGGTTAAACGGCATTCTGTTGACGGCTCCACTCCGTCTGCTTCCAGGTGAGCTACCGACGCTTCGGCCACAACGAGATGGACGAGCCCATGTTCACCCAGCCACTGATGTACAAGCAGATCCGCCGGCAGGAGGACGTGCTGAAGAAGTACTCGGACAAGCTCATCTCCGAGGGCGTGGTCACGCTGCAGGAGTTCGAGGTTCTCGTCCCCCCCCCCTGTTTTTCCCGCCAATTTCACGTCGTAGACTGTTTAAAAAGCTACAACGGCCGTCGCCGTGGTGTCCCGAAGCAGTTTATTAGCGGCCCGCTCTGCTGAACTAAGCACATTAAATTCAGTTTAAATATTACCCTGTCGTTTTCGTAGCTGTGTTGACACAGCAAAGCGCCGGGTCCAGTCGTAGATTTACTACCTCCCGCTCTGTTCCTTCGCCTAGCCCCTTCCCGCCCGATGGTAGAGCTAGCAGACGCGACCGCTTCGGGGATGCGGCGGTTTGGTTCCTCCGGAGCGGGGGCCACAGTCGCCGGAGTCAATCATTTTTTTTATTTAGATTAATGGAGGCCGTTGCAGAGAAATACGGCGTGTTGCTGAAGAGTGTCCAATTTGTTACCGTTTAAGCTGTCTCTTGTCAGCTCAGTTCCCTTGCTAGGTTTTAGTTTATTTCTTCATTTCTCCTTATCCCTCTCCCTTGTATCATTATTACACACACACACACACACACACACACACACACACACACACACACACACACACACACACACACACACACACACACACACACACACACACACACACACACACACACACACACACACCCCTGAGCTGGCACCTCTGGTAATGTTCGTTGTGTGTAGTGGCTCTAAACATACAATATCTCTTTTCAGGAGGAAGTAGCCAAGTATGACAAGATCTGCGAGGAGGAGTACACCAGCTCCAAAGATGAAAAGATATCTCTCACATCCGCCATTGGCTGGACTCACCCTGGCCAGGTATCCAGAAACCCTGCAGTACCTGCTCCATCAGGGGACAGGTGTTACACTCTCAGCAAAAAGGTTCTGGGTTTGAGCCCCGATGTCCGTACTCTACCTGTAGGCCTCCCTGAGCAAGTGGCAAGTGGCTTTGGATAAAAGACCCCGTAAATTGAATCGTTGCATAATTGATGTCAACCTTTGGTTTGAGCCCCTCCCGTTGTGATCCGGGGACAGATTTCTTCACGGCCGAAGGGGAGCCGAAGAGCATGAGCTGCCCCCCCACGGGCCTGGAGGAGGGGGTGCTGCAGCACATCGGCCTCACCGCCAGCTCCGTCCCTCTGGAGGGCTTCAACCTCCACCCCGGTGAGCCCCCCCCCAACGCTCAGTCCACACCTTATCGCCGTTCATGTTTTTAATAAAACTTTTAGTTACACTTTTTTTTATCTCATTTATATTAGTAAATGGATGTATTTCTTGTATCGTTGTATTTTAATGTTTTTCAATCTAAAATCTAAACATTTTTTCATGAGTTGACCACATGGTGGTTCCTATTCTGAACTCTGACCAACAGCCGAATGCTCCCCCATCCCTGTTGGGGTCACCCCGTGTTTATCTCTCACCGTCCCAAACCTTTCCCCAGTCTGTCTTGTTTATTGGCTTGACATTACCATGAATGTAGCGCGGCGCTCTTCAGAGAGCCAATTAAAAGCGTCACCTGTGAACAGCCCATCCGTCCCCTGTAGCCGCTCTGCGACCCGCACATCTGGCCCGGCACCTGGCTAGGCTCCTCCTCAGCGCCCCACCGCTGCTTATTTACCTCGCGGCGCCACGGCCCGCCGGCTTTTACCTTCCGACAGACTCATGGCCGCTGTTATTGACCTTTCTTGTATGACGCCCTGTTTGTCCTGTCACGTACGTGTGTGTGTGTGTGTGTGTGTGTGTGTGTGTGTGTGTGTGTGTGTGTGTGTGTGTGTGTGTGTGTGTGTGTGTGTGTGTGTGTGTTGCACATTCATGTATGGAAGTGACTGTGTGTGAAGTGTGTCTACATGCTGTGTGTGTGTGTGTGTGTGCGTTGCACATTCATGTATGGAAGTGACTGTGTGTGAAGTGTGTCTACATGCAGTGTGTGTGTGTCCCAGGGGTGTCGCGGATCCTGCGGGGCCGGTCTGAGCTGGTGAAGGCCCGGCAGATGGACTGGGCCCTGGGGGAGTACATGGCATTCGGGTCCCTGCTCCAGGAGGGGGTCCACGTGAGGCTCAGCGGGCAGGACGTGGAGAGGGGCACCTTCAGGTGAGGAGACCCCCCCGTCCCCCCCCCCCACACTGCTACAATGAACCCTAACTCTGTGGCGCTTTCAGCACGGCGTAACAGACTGAACACATCACAACGTTTGGATCTCACTGGTTATGATTCCAAGGGGTGGAAAACCCCACCGGCTCTGTGCTCGATTTAAAACGCTGCTTAGCCTCACATTGTGTGCAGACAACAACCGCTATCATACCCCAGGGAGTGTTTGATGATGACTCCCTGGGTGGTGGGAGTGATCATAAAAGTTATTTATCTGTTTGGTCTTTGCTTGATTGGTTCCTACACTCAAAAAAAAGAAAGAATCGTATCTCCTGCCTAAACTGAACCAATAGCAAACAACGGGGTTGGGACTAAAGGTCTCTCTTGAACGATGGTAAGTTTGTCTCAAAGATTCACAGCACATGACATTAGGGTAATCATGTGTCACCCATATTTTGTTTGTCTGGATGCTGTTAAGGACAAAAGTTTGATTTAGGGTCGGCTTAGCTCAGGAGGCAGGAGGTAGAGTTGTCTTGTAACCGAAAGGTTGCTAGTTCGATCCCCAGCTCCTCCTAGCTGAGTGTTGATGTGTCCCTGAGCAAGACACTTAACCCTAACTGCTCCTGACGAAGCTGGCTGTCGCCGTGCATGGTTGACTCTGCCGTCGGTGTGTCAATGTGTGTATTAACTGATGTAAGTCGCTTTGGATAAAAGCGTCTGCTAAATGCCCTAAATGTAAATGATTTCCCTCAGACTATAGCCTATCCCTTTTTAAAGAAGCATTTTGGTTGCCTCCTGCCCAGTTTAACCAGTGTTCAATGAATGGACACTAAGCAGCTGTATTGGAGTAAACTGCAGCTCAAGTTGTCAAAGAAGCCCCTTATGTCACCCATGAGATTTAGCCCTCCCCTGTTGGTATATTGGACTTTAACAAGATACCCTTTAGTCACACACAAGGCGTTAAATTTGCATTCTCGGAAGTTCAACCCACAGTGGTTCTTGTGGTTCACTCTGTTACGTCTTTGAAGTTTAATGGGATTGAGGGGGAATCGAACAACATCAGTGTCCTGGAAAAGATAGGGACAACGACATGGTGCGGAGGAAAGGAAGTGACACGGGATAGAAATCAAACCAAGCCCCTCTCTCTCTCTCTCTCTCTCTCTCGCTCTCTCTCTCGCTCTCTCGCTGGCTGACTGGCTGGCTGGCTGGCTGGCTGGCTGGCTGGCTGGCTGTTTCATCTGTCCAACCTCAGTTCTTCAAAACCAGACTATCTCTCTCCGTGGAAGCACTCCACTTAGCGTCGCAGCCCATATATCAAGCTAACTAACGGCCAGCCAGCGCTTCTCTGGCACACTTTACCATCTATCGCTTCCATTCGGTGTGTTGTCTGCTGCGATGGTATGCCTGGATAAAGACAACGAACACAGTGGCTGCTTGCCGATAAAGAAATAAAAATAAATAAAAAATAAATAAATAAATAGATGGGGAGGACAAAAATGTAACCAGAGATACCAAAACGACACGTCCACGACTGGGGTTTAGGGTCGGGTCGAAACCGATTCCCCACGGTCGGTGTCACTTTCTATTTGGTGTCAGGCCTTAGCTCGCTCTCTGTTCTCTCTCTCTCTGTTCGCTCAGCTCCTTTCTCCCCTTACACCTGCTCCTTGATTCACCCCCGACATAGACCTTAAAAATGTAGCCGGTAACAATGTAAACAAAATGAGTTGATTTTTTTTTTTATTATTATTTTCTTTCTTTTTTTGTACAACTCACATTTTTTGCCCATATCCCCGCGGTCTCTCTCTGACGGGTGGAACTGAGCATATTGTTGCGTTACAGTTGACGGGTCCGGCTCACGTCGTGGTGATGTAGGTAACTGCGTGGACTAATGGATTCAGTAGTCTGTGCTCGGCTGCGTTGCACCAAGAAACCCCCCCCCCCCCCCATCTCTGACTAATGGGCCCCCCAGGCGACTGTGTGTGTGTGTGTGTGTGTGTGTGTGTGTGTGTGTGTGTGTGTGTGTGTGTGTGTGTGTGTGTGTGTGTGTGTGTGTGTGTGTGTGTGTGTGTGTGTGTGTGTGTGTGTGTGTGTGTGTGTGTGTGAGATTGTATGTACTGTATAAGGGAAAGCTGTTTGTTTGTATATGAAAGAAATAAAGAGCGAAAGAAAGGCGATGGTAGAGAAATGGTGAAGGGGGGGGGGGGAGGAAAAAAACCAAAGGGGAAAGAAGGCAAAAAATGAGAAGAGGAATGGGATGATGTAAACGTAGACGGAGAGGCTCGCGGTTCATCAGGCCGTTGTCGTGGAGAAGAGGCAGCGGTGCTTTTTGGATAGTAAACGAGCGCATTGAGAGGAGAAAACACACATTGCGTTGATGTTTCTTGCTCCGTTCAAAAGTCTTTCTTGAAGAGAATGAAAATATCCCGCAGATGTGGAGCAGCGATCAAACAGTATGCAGGAACTGGCCTGGTTAGTTGATAATTAGCTTTCTCCCATTATTTCAGTCACAATTAGGGAAATGATGGTCCGAAAGAAAAAAAAACTGGTGGAGATTGCTTCAATTACTGATACAATTATTCAATACTTAAATATAAACAGCATACAATATAATCCTTATTATATTGCATGCTGATCAAAGTGTGTGTGTGTGTGTGTGTGTGTGTGTGTGTGTGTGTGTGTGTGTGTGTGTGTGTGTGTGTGTGTGTGTGTGTGTGTGTGTGTGTGTGTGTGTGTGTGTGTGTGTGTGTGTGTGAGACCATATCCTTGCACTTTCCGTGTTAGTGTGTGTGTGGACATCATTAAAGTGATGTTAAAGGTGCCATTTAAATCCCTGTCTCATCTCGCTGGAAGTGATGGCTAACTCTCCTGCTCTAAACGAGTGTGCTGGCAGGCCTGGTTAATGCTCGCCTCCGTGCTCCCCGCCGCTTTTACTCTTTTTCTCGATGGATGGATGGATGGATGGATGGATGGATGGATGGATGGATGGATGGATGGATGGATGGATGGATGGATGGATGGATGGATGGATGGATGGATGGATGGATGGATGGATGGATGGATGGATGGATGGATGGATGGATGGATGGATGGATGGATGGATGGATGGATGGATGGATGGATGGATGGATGGATGGATGGATGGATGGATGGATGGATGGATGGATGGATGGATGGATGGATGGATGGATGGATGGATGATGGATGGATGGATGGATGGAATGGAATGGATGGATGGATGGATGGATGGATGGATGGATGGATGGATGGATGGATGGATGGATGGATGGATGGATGGATGGATGGATGGATGGATGGATGGATGGATGGATGGATGGATGGATGGACTTGTCATGAACCACTAGCAGCTTTGTGTGTGTGTGTCAGAGAATCCAAGTGATGACTGGATGTCATGGGGAACAGTTTCTTATCAGTCGTTCTCTCTGGTTCCTATTAAAGTGTTTGCTGTACAACTGAAGACTTTTAACATTTCAAAAGCCTCACAGGGTTAACTGTGCATTTTGTTATATTTCTAGACTTGATATACAAATTCATGTTTTTACTATTTATCTATGCACAATAAATATGTATAATAAATGAATTGTTTCTCTTTATGTGTTTTTACCCCAGTCACCGACATCACGTCCTGCACGACCAGGAAGTGGACCGGCGTTTCTGTGTTCCTATGAACCACCTGTGGGCCGACCAGGCACCCTACACGGTCTGCAACAGCTCCCTGTCAGAGTACGGGGTCCTGGGTTAGTATGAGGACCGCTGGAAAACCTATACAGCCATGTACTGTGACGTTAAGAAACATCACACAAATAAAAGCTAAGAAACAGAGACTCAAGCAAATGAAGACATTTGTAATGATTAATGCTAAACTAAGCTTAGATTTACATTTAGGGGATTTGGCAGACGCTTTTATCCAAAGCGAGTTACAATAATTCCTTTTTTTCAGAAGAAACTTAAAGAGCGAGCTATATATTTATGCTACACAACAATATCTGAAGTACTAACAACTACATCGATAAAGTTATTATTATGAACTTGTAGTTCACTAGTAAAAACATGTTTTGGGCCAGACAGCACATTAGCCAATGAGGACAAAGGGGCGGTGGCCTTAGCCACCGTAGCCACGCCCTCTGTGCACTTGCCTGACCTGGCTGCCGGTTGCAGGGTTCGAGCTGGGCTTTGCTATGGCCAGCCCCAACGCCCTGGTGCTGTGGGAGGCTCAGTTTGGAGACTTCCACAACACAGCCCAGTGCATCATCGACCAGTTCATCAGCCCCGGACAGGCCAAGTGGGTCCGCAACAACGGCAGTGCTGCTGCTGCCGCACGGCATGGAGGGGATGGTAAGGAATGAAAATGGTCTGAACTTAGCCGTATTATACCTGTCGCTCACGACGCATTCCTGCTTCTTCTGATAACATTGTTGTATTTTGGGTGTTTTCCTTTCTATTAAATAAAAGCACTGCTTTTTGAAATTAATAAATTATGGATTTACCAGTATTTTGTATTTATTTAACCAACAATTGGTATAATTTGTATAGATAAATATATCTCTATCACCATTATTTGGCAGACTGGGGTAACCTGGGAACCATAAGTATGTGATCTTATGTGCATATTCGTCTAGCCCCCGTTTATACAGATCTCTTATAGGGCGGGGTTGATACGATGACGATAATCAACTGGAGGTAACGATGGTCTCTAGTGGTGGTGTTAACTGACGTTCTCCTCCTAAACCCTCCCATCCCCCAAGGGTCCAGAGCATTCTTCGGCCAGACCGGAGCGCTTCCTGCAGATGAGCAAGGACGACCCAGAACCACTTCCCGGTACGTTCCTCAGAAACCAACACATGAAAGTAACCCGAGGTAGACCACTGGGGTCAAAGCTGTGCTCATAGAGCTGATGTTTCAGCGGCATCCACCTAGCTCAACAGATTCAACTGTTCGAAACAGTCTGTTGTCTTGTCTGTTCGTTGAAGCTTGTTCAAGACCACATTGTCTGCTGATTCAATGGGGTCAACCTAGTTCAGTTTCTTTAACCGTTTAAGAGTTATATTTATTCACGAGACAACAAATGTTTCCTGATTTGATTCGTTAACAACATTTGATTCGTTAAAAACATTTGAACGGCTCTCTGGATGTAATGCTATGTTTGGCCCATTGTTGGAGCCGGTGAGTGTTTCCATGCCCCATCTCCCAGGGGGAGAGTGGGGGAGAGTGGGTAGGGGTGACCAGTAGACGACCAAACCCTGACTATATGTCTCAGCGTCATCCTGGTGGATTAATTTCACGAATGGGATATTGATCCAGCAGTTAGTGGGAGCACACCAGGATTAACACCAATGCCTGTGTGTGTGTGTGTGTGTGTGTGTGTGTGTGTGTGTGTGTGTGTGTGTGTGTGTGTGTGTGTGTGTGTGTGTGTGTGTGTGTGTGTGTGTGTGTGTGTGTGTGTGTGTGTGTGTGTGTGTGTGGGGCTTGCATATGTGTGAAGTTCTGGCACTATACATTTCCCCCTCTTCTCTCAACACATACTGAAATTAATTATTTCCATTGTTTAATTTTAAATTTTTATAAATATGTATTATGGTATAAATAGTTATATATATATATACACAACTATTAAAACCGTAATACATATTTATAACAATTTTAAATAATAATAATACTGTATATATAAATATACATCATTCATAAGACGATGCCTACACACAACCTCAGGGGGTCTGTAACAAGTCCTAATCAAATCCAGTATTCTGTGTCAAAGTTGTTGTTTTCCCTTGGTTGGTCTGGATTGTTCTACGAAGGAGTTCTGCGGAGACTTCGAGGTCCACCAGCTGTTTGACTGTAACTGGGTGGTGGTGAACTGCTCCACTCCGGCTAACTTCTGCCACATGCTGAGGAGGCAGGTCCTGCTACCCTTCAGGAAGCCCGTAAGGAGCTCACCCGCTTCTAACACTCATCCTTGATTTCGTTTGACCTATTGCAATATATTTTTTAAGTTCAAAGTATTCATGCAAATATTTTGGGATGCAAGTCAGTTTATCGCTCTGCAATTTGTAGTTGCAGTAACTACTACTATAACTGCTGTTCATGTCAATTTATCTTATTACAATTAATTTAATCTCATTATTTTCTTTCTTTTATGATGCAGCTATTTTACAGATACTTTTTATCCATGATATTTTTTTTTATACATGGCTTGAAAGAACGGGCAGGGGATTGGGGAGGCTGGAATCGTTCTCACCTCAATTCTACCCCTAATTGTTTCAGAAAGTTGTTTTTTAAAAGTTGCCATAGAGTAAACATCTTTAACTCTGCTCTCTTTCTCTGGTCACAGTGAGTGTGTAAAGCGTTCCCCTGTTGTATCTGAATGCAGCGCTTTGCAGAGCGTGAAAAAACGTCTTCCTTAGCAAATTAGCGAGAGGAGTCAATGGGGGATATTATTGTTTGTTTTTCTACGAGAGAGAAGCCGAAACTACGGTTGGTTGAGCAGCAAAGTGGGTTTATTTATTTATTTGAGGGTTAACAAAAAAAAGCGTTTTCCCCAGCGTAGAAGTGTGTGCCATATAGGAGGCAACAAAGAAAAAAGGAGAAAAACAAGCTAGAAAACTTTTTCTCCAATCTCTTTGGGTTCCCCCCCCCCCCCCCCAAAAGCACGAAGCACACAGAATCATTCTGTTGATCAGAATGGGTCCTGCCGATGTCAGGGCTGTTGAGGCACCCACCAGCTTCCGAATAAGACTCGAAACTCACCTGTTCAGAGTTCACCTAGACTCAGCATAGCCATCCAGGCCCCCCCTCCCACTGTTGTATGTTGTACGTCATGGCACTTAATGTATGCACTTACTGTATGGTGTATTTATTCATAGTACTTAATGAGGTAGCATTAGCTAGCTATCACTGCTGTATACAGGGAATTGGATTAGCCTAGCGATTGTTAGTACTTTCACTTTGTTCTATGAACATCTTAACTGTACCGACAGCGATATATTGTTTTACCTCTTATGAAAAATGTACTTATTCTAAGCGTCTGCTAAATCCCCTAAATGTAAATGAATGAAAATGAAACTTAAAGTAATGTTTAAACTTCCACAGTTGATCGTTTTCACCCCCAAGTCCCTGCTGAGACTCCCCGATGCCAGGTCCAGTTTTGATGAGCTCTCTAAAGGTACCGATTTTACTGTGTTAACCTCGTGTACTACACAAAGGATGTGGTCGTTTCAATAATGTAGCCTGTCACTATTGTAGCCTGTACTATCAGTAACGTAGCCTGTACCATCAGTAACGTAGCCTGTACCATCAGTAATGTAGCCTGTACTATCAGTAATGTAGCCTGTACTATCAGTAATGTAGCCTGTACTATCAGTTATGTAGCCTGTACTATCAGTAACGTAGCCTGTACCATCAGTAATGTAGTCTGTAGTAGTAATGTCTACTTCGCTGTCTTTATTTCTTTTTTTTGCATCTACATTTCTACTCTTAATTGTGTTTTTATAGATATATTTTCATTGTATCTTTTGTCAAATAAGATGGTACTTCATTTATCACAAGTCAGCCACAGCAGCAGCTACAAGACAGTCGTTTTTCTTATCATTATGATTATTATTATTAATTTAGTTTTTTATTATTTTATTACACTTTCTGATCTATTTTACATCTTCAAAATCTTTACAAATACTGTCCAGTCTTTTCAGGCAATAAAAGAGTACATCTTATCTCCAAACGCTCCCATTAACCCGTATCCACTGCCCCACTGTTCAACCCCTTGGGGGGGTCCAGGGACCAGGTTCAAGAGGCTGATTTCCAACGAGGGCCCAGCGAGTGAAAACCCCCAGCAGGTGAAGCGCGTCATCTTCTGCACCGGGAAGGTGTACTATGAACTGGCCCGGGAGAGGAAAGTCCTCAACCTGGAGGGAGAGGTGGCCCTCATCCGACTGGAACAGGTGTTTTAAATAGCTCTTCTTCTACTATGTACTCTGGACCTTGTTCGACTAGTGGCCACGTTGGTTAATACAGCAGGGAAACCTCCTAGAATCTTCTGGAACCGCGGGGAACTCGATGCGTTGTTTTTAGTTCTGCATTTAGTTTCCCCACCACCCAGTGTGCTCGCAAATGGTGCATCCCATGATTGTGTCCATTGGTTCCAGTTATAACCCCCCCAACGCTTAGAACCAACAGAAAGCTGGATTGTTTTTCACTGATGGTGCTGCTGTTTGGGTTCCAGATCTCTCCTTTCCCCTTCGACCTGGTGAGGAGCGAGGTGGAGAGGTACTCCAATGCCGAGCTGGTCTGGTGCCAGGAGGAACACAAGAACATGGGTTACTATGACTATGTCCGGCCACGCTTCCTCACCGTGGTGGCCAATCAGAAACCTATTTGGTGAGTAATTTGCATCTCTATCACCACTTCCGAAAAATATCAATTTATTTTTCAAAGTTTCATCACCCCTGCGATGCGATTGGTCGAAATCGAGGTGGGATGGTTCCCGCTTGGTACCAAGTGTGATACGTGACCTTGTTGTTGACCTTCAGGTACGTGGGTCGCGATCCCGCGGCCGCGCCCGCCACCGGGAACAAGGCCACGCACCTTAACGAGCTAAGGAGGTTCATGGACACCGCGTTCAACCTCAGCGTCTTCCAGGGGAGGAAGTTCTAGGGGAACCTGGAGAAGAACGGGGTGGATCCGTGGGTTGGGGCGGACCTCACAGCGGACACGTTTATTTATCGGCACACGTTTATTTATCAAAGCACTTTGATGGGTTAGTTAGTGGATGTCTATGCAGCACTTTATAATGACTTAAGCAATGCACCACATGAAAAAAAAAAACTACAAAGGTATAATTATGAGAATGCCACTTCATTTTCCTTAAGGCGTTCCGAGGCTATAAAGGGTGAATAATGAATTAACAAGTGATCGATCATTTGTTCCCTTTTTTCGTTTTTCACGTGGTTTACTCCTTTAACTTCCTGCCACTTTCTTTCAAGCAAGTTTTTCTCATTTCAGAACATTTATGCAATCCCCAATAGATGACACTTTAGCACACACACAACGCCTCCATGTTGAGCCTTTAGATATCCTAATTGTAAAAGTGTTGTTTGCTGTTGTGTAGATAGACCGTAGTTGGCAGCTATAAAACGCAAAAACCGGACAGCGGTCTCCAGTGTGTCTCCGCAATGCCCTCCAGAATGACATAGGGAACGAATGAAGACATGTTTTTAAACGCCTAGCGGGTTTCCTGCTTGAGTGTATGTGTTTACTTTGTTCTCGTCTAATCGGACTGTTGAATGAGTGTTGGATTGAGTCACACCTGTCTACACCCGAAGACAGCAGCCAGCTGGCGGGGAAAGATGGACACATGGTGTATGTCTGTATGTGTCCATGTATGTCTGTGTGATGGTTGTCATGTCAGAAAACCTGAGAGCACGGAGCGTTGTGCCGACTGGAACTTATCAAAATGGCGACCGTATCCTGTCAACCTAAACCTCCGCAATGTGAATGAACAGAAGCACAAACCGTATAGTTCTATACATATTTTTGTAGTTGTTTAAAAACAATCTGTTTATGTGTTTTCAGGGTAAAGAAAAGTATTGACACGGTTGTGTACAGATGATTGGAAACTTTATGGAATAAGAAATATAGAAATGGAGAATTCTAAATATTTTGTAGTCATATTGAATGACAACTTGAATGAAAACAACAATAAATGCTGAAACATATTCATGTGTCCGAAGCCTTTATATTTCTTTAAAATCTATAATATATATATAAAACTCTATATAAAACATACTTTACTTTAGAAAATAAAATTACAAAGCATGGTCTTGATTCCCGAAACTAATGCTACGTTGTCAGTAAGCATTTTCCACAGCGATAACGGCTTCCTGGCACAGAGGATCCAGTTTCCCGTCTCCACCTTTTGAAATGAGGAAAAATAGTTAATTCATAAATAAAGTCAATGCAAACAATTTAGTTCTGCATTACATTCTTTCTTTAATGTTTAATAAATGTGAACACTTCACGATTATGATCTTCTGATCAATCTAATTATATGTTTGATCATAATTGTCCAATACGTAGGCCAGATATGAATGATTGTGAGTCATGTTGTAGGACGTGGTAACATGAGGGCCTTCAGCCCATGAACTCACCGAACTGCAGGTCCTTTACGCCGCAGCTGAACACGCACTCCCCGTGCACCACGATCTCCACCGTGTTCCAGTCTCTGCTCTCCTCGAGGACGCAGCGATGCCCGCGTGCTAAAAGGGAAGCTTTAGCCAGGAAGTCAGTCCAACTAGGGAACATTAGGGTAGCCTAGGCTACTAGCCTTTTATCCAACACATTGATCGCGCTTTCATTAATTTATTTGGAAATACTTACACTCTAGTCCTTCCAGACGGAACGTGCGATATGCCACTAGTCCACATGACTCGTACGGTCCATAACGCACGCTAACGGTTGCATTTTTAGGCATCTATTTTGGTTGGCTGTCTTTATTGTCTGTGAGGACGTGTTGGTCAAACATACGCGTCTCCATGGAAGTGAGCGGACGTTGTTGACCAGCCGACGTCACTGCGGCTCGTATGAACCAACATGATCATCGCGATCCTGTTCAGTTTTCCCACGGATTGAACTCTTTTTATCAATCGGCTCCTATGATGGATTGTAGACTCACGACCCTCAATCATTCATAGTAGGCCTATCACAAAGTAGGCTTTAATCTTTCATCATATTTCAGAATTAATCATATTTCTGATCCCAGGTAATGACCACGCAGTCTCCAGCAGCTCCTTGTATGTCCACTAATCATTCAGTGAATTATCGAGAAATTATTCAGATGATTTTATTGCTTTTTGTATAATTTCAGATTAACAATAATAATCTGGTACAATCAAACATACATCGATACATCTTGAATATTTTTAGTTTAGACAATATAGACAATAATACTTCACTTTTATTCCTTAAAAGTAACGCCATATAAAAATAAATAAATTGAGTCCCTTTTAGTTTCGACAATAAATAAACAAATAGGCCTATCTATTATCCTCATATATTATTAATAATATATTATCTTTTTAATTCAGACTATTTTTTTTATATTTATATGTAGAGTATAGCATAAGCATATATTTTAAATTGTATTGCAACAGTAAATTTGCCCTTCCAATAGCTCTATAACAGCCTTTACAATCACTCACATAGACACATATCAGTTTTGTCAACATCACAGGCAATGGTCACATGGTCACTGTTACACATAAAGGTTTGCATCTGCAGGTGTTGGCTAAATACTGAGACAACCACTCTGCTAACATACAAACCCACAGACAGCATAGTTTGGCATTTCTTTTCCTAATGTTTTTTTACACAGTAAGTGATCCTGCACATACATGTAATAACACATGACAAACAAAACATCATACAAATAATAACTCCAAAAATAAATAAGGCATACATTAGGCCTAATCCGTAGGTTGAATTGTCATTTATAATAACCCAATGATTTCTTAAAAATATTATTCAGTTCTGTTGGCTAGCCAAACGTCTAAAACACACATCAACACATCCATATTAAACTAGCAGCCAAGGAGAAACACATGTCATAGCACAGACGAACTTGACACATTTCCTTTCCTTTTTCTAAAATATTGAAAGAAACTTTTCTCTATTTTTGACCAACAGCGGTTAGCCAACGTATGGTACGCTGTGTTTTATTTGGTTTAATGATTGCATACCAACATCATTAAAGATTTGCCAACAATGTTAAAATAACTCATCCTGGGAAGAACCATTCGATAAGGGAGGGGAGGACATTGCAATTATCCCAATTCTGCTCCTTCATGGGCATTAAATATTCCCCTGGTGTGCGTAGTAAATAGTCACACCACTGCTTGCTAGCATTTTATGTCTCAGGGTCTTTCATTTTTTAAATCGGTTAACCAGCAACTAACACTGTGCAACATAGTATTTCAACATTGTTAAAAGGGGATTTGACTGGTTTCACTAACTCACCATAAAGGTGTATCTGTATGAAATGGTGGTCTTAAACCTTGTTTGATTGGCACAGTGCAGTGGGTCTTACAAAGAGAAGACTTGCTTTAATGGTTTACTTTTCATTCTTGACTGATGTTGCAGGGAGCAGAAGGCGTCCTGTGATGTCATCATTGGGCCACCATTTGGACCAGTTTAAAGTAGGCAAACAATCGCATTACAGCGGGGGGTCCAGATTATCTGCAATGGTGTCCTCTGGTATTATACCGCACACTACAGTGGTCTGGTTACCGGCGATAACTGGGGAGGAGACAGACTTTAGAATCAGACTAGAATCCTGGAGTGAAAATTGGATTTAATGCTTTGGTGGTACTACTGCTGGGTGGGAGTTGGCAGCATCAACTGCTGATGCTTTGGGTTCTAAGACAGGATCGGAAGGACCAGCAGAGTGCAACACATTAGAATCAAGCAGATTTCAAAGATTGGTTTCCAGAAGATTTGTAAGCAGAAGGTTTGCCTCATTTCTAATGCTGATGTATTCTAACTTGTATTAATTTCCTGACCTACAAACAAATGCTTAGCAGGATGTACATAATTGAGGAGTTGTAAAATGGGGGGAAAAAAAATGGGGCTCTCTGTAATGGGAAGGTCATACTGCAAACTAAAACAATATCTAAAAAGATGGCTCGTTGTTTCTCCATACATTCGGTTATGAACTATTTTCCATACAAGCAATACTATTACTAACACTAATATTATACACTAAGACAATAAACGTTCCTCCACGAGATATCGTTATAAGCTTTTTTACTTACTTCAAATCTTACGTTCTTTTGAGCCTCCTTGCGATGTCGTCTGAGTCTGGATATCCACTTGGCTTTTCGCCGCTGCTTTGCTCACTAAAACCTGGGGCGGAGGTCTCTGGACGTCCCCCAGAACGGACGGTGTCCCGCCAACCATCCTGGTCTCTTGGCTCTGCACAGGCCTCTCCAGAGTTTCCTCCTTGGGCTTCCCACTGGGTCCCTCATCGGCTTTCCCATTAGGATTCCCATTGGTGTCGGCGTTGTGTCTGACGCATAAGTCCCTCATCTCCAGAAGGCCCCGCTCCAGAATCTGGACGAAACTCTTCGGAGCACGTCTGAGGGCTGTCCCTGAAACTGGACACGCAGAAGAGGACGTGGTCCGACTGGGGGTTGTAGCAGGCGCCGTAGCCGTCCGGGACCACCGGCCCGTAGCAGCAGAACATGTCGACGGTGGTGGGCACCTACAAGAGGTACGCACAGAGTAAAAGGCTTAAACTCAGGCATTCCTCCGTTGTTATAAACTAGGGATATGTTTCAATGATGCACTAAAGGGCTTGAATGAAAACAAACAACATTTGGGATAGTAAAATATAAAGGTTTCTATTGGATGGAATCAGATTAGACTGGTTTTATTGATCCCCTGAGGAAAAATAACAACGTTGGGATGCAGAGAGGCTAGGGGGTAAAGCACAGGCATAAAGGGCAGCAGGATAATGCATTTATAGCATAAACTAATGCAATGATATAATTGAATATAGTTGGTAGGTAGACAGGGGTAAGTTAATAAAGTCATGCTGTTACGTATGTTTTAGGAACAGAGGCTATGTGCTGATATTTTTCTTTGACTCAATGTGAATGAAGTGTATTTTTAGCGGCGGGGGGGGGGGGGGGCAGTTTAAGTAGCAAAGTTTACCTGACTTGTAGACAGAATGAATTGATTACTGATCAGAAAGGCTTTGTCTTTGAATATCTCTGGTTTCTCCAGCTTCAGGTCTTGTGCTATTTCCCGGAGTCCCAGTAGGTGATTGTCAATGGCCTTCCCAGTGATAGCCTGTAATGATTGAATATAGCTTTTTGTTAGGGTATTTTGTCATTGAATGCCATAGTTCTGCATTGCATGACCAAATATTGTGTCCTTTTTTTATTTACCAGAACCGTGTACTTCGTCTGTGCATTGATTGCTGCGCGTAACCGTTCCATCTTTTCTGTATCCTGGGAATGGAAATGATAGGAATACGTTTGAATTACTATTTTTATTGATGTGCTGGTGTGACCGATGGAATAATGTGCACTCCAAGCATTAAGTTAAACACTAATCTAATATTTGGTATTTATGATACCTATATTGAAGTTTTCTGATACCTATATTCGATTTTTAGTTTTAACATGTTTTATTTTTTCTGATGTTGTTTTCATTTGACATAGATTGAATCGACAATGTCCCCCTTAGACCAGCAGGACTTAGACTATTTGTAGTGAGTTGAGGGCTCCAGCAGGGGGAGCATAAAGATGTTGTGCTTCTTTAACCTCCTTCAGCTTGGGGGAAGGAGGGTTGCGATTGTAATAAAAATAAGGACCTTTACTGCAACAACTCAACTCTCATAAGATTTCAGAGCGAGACTTCGCCTTGAGCGAGACTTGGGGAGACTAAATAACAAACAGATAGGATCAAGCGAAAGGTGAAGAAAACGTTTAATTTCTCTGAAGGGATGCCCTCCATAATGATGTCAGACTCTTAACAATCTGAGACCATCAGTGGAAAAAAAGGCATATTTAGAGGACATTCACTGATTTGGTGCTTTTGCCCCTTAGGGTAACATTGCAGCCTGTTTTGCAGTGGCAATGTCTGAGCATTCTCGCCCAATGCTGGGAAAAAATAATCGTTGTTTAAGTGCATTAATCATGTAGACTTATAAATGGGAAAATACAATCAAGTAGAAAACTCTTGCATTTATCCTTCAAAGGTCCCATGGCATGAACATTTCACTTCATGAGGTTTTATAACATTAATATGAGTTCCCCTAGCCTGCCTATTGTCCCCCAGTAGCTAGAAATGGCAATAGGTGTAAAACGAGCACTAGGTATCCTGCTCTGCCTTTGAAAAAATAAAGCTCAGACTCGCCGATTTGGAATTTTCCCTGTATGTCGTCATACGGGGACATGTTGCCTCCCCTTTCTCTTCTTTGCCTGCCCAGAGAATTTGGCCCACCAATGAGACAATGAGCTACGACTGTGTGAGCGCCACGTGTGTGTGTGTGTGTGTGTGTGTGTGTGTGTGTGTGTGTGTGTGTGTGTGTGTGTGTGTGTGTGTGTGTGTGTGTGTGTGTGTGTGTGTGTGTGTGTGTGTGTGTGTGTGTGTGTGTGTGTGTGTGTGTGAATACACACACTGTAACGCAAGTGTTATACACTTCTTTGTTATTTGGTTAACCGTTCTGCTGTTGGTTTTATGGTGCATAACACGTCAGGTTCTCTGACATCTCTGGTATTTCCACAACGAGACTCGTAGTGGGGGATATCCAAGCCATGGTTGAGAGGGAATTGAGGGAAAGGAACTTTGGCTTTGACTCCCTGAAGTACATGAACCACGACAGCGGGCAGCCCTGGGAGACAATCACAGTCAACAATCGAGGGCGTGCATCCCTTTCTCCTCCATGTCGGGGTTCAGTCTACTTCAGATTGATGTGGAAGTGGAAGAACCAGAGACGTCTGAGAACCTGACGCAGCCGTTTGAGATTTATAATATCATCTGGAGGCGCACACAGCTTTTGGCCGAGATAATATGTATTGTATGATATAGATATCTATGTATAATATGATATTTTTTAGATATCTCGACCAGGACTTACATCCACTGTAAACCCGAGCGCATGGTACCGTAGCAACAAGCTGCTATGGGCCACACCTCCACCCTCCACCTTGACGCCTCTAAAAAACGGAACGTTTGTGGAAAGCTCATTGTGGGACTGGCACTTAGTGGTAATTCTGCACCAAGGCTGAATTTCTTGAACGTCTTCAAATACTGTATTAGGGGCCCACTAACAGCTATATGAAAGCATTCAAAAAGTAGCATGCCATGGGATTTTTAAGGATCACCTAGCTTCCTTCCTATAGTCATTACATACATGAGGACAGTTTTTTCCACAGTTTGTCCCAAATTCTGTGCATCTTTCATAAAAATACTCCCCTTTTCTGGGCTTAGCTGCTATATTATTATTTTCACTACATGTTGATGAATTATCATGAGCAGATTATATCTAATCAGCTCATCGAATTATTGAATAAATGAATGAAATAATGTATAGTTTTGATTAACAGAATTCTAACCACATACGAGGTTATAAGAGCCACCTTACACTCGATTTCAAATCTGCCATCGCTCGGACAAACCCCAGGGCCTCGGCCGTGGCCGAGCGGATGTTTTCCACTCGACCGTCCTGAAAACGACGGATAGACGCGCTCTCGTAGGTGGACACCAGGCGTCCGTGACACCTGCAGAGTCAGAAGGAACCCTTTCTTAAAGCAGGAGGTCTGTTGTTTGGTGGATGCATAGCTAGAGAGCATATCTCGTCCTGTCTGTATCTTACTTGTAGTAGGCTAGCTGCAGGGCAACCTGGATGTAGGCGTCCGGGCTCATCTTCTGCTTCTTGATGAACTCCTTCCCGTACTCGTGGAACTTATGAACGTCCATGTCCAAATTTCCCACCTGCCTGGACGCGGGCAAAAGTACAGTTGGGATTACCAATGTTTGGAAGGAGGGAGACAAGGAGAGAGAAGAAACAATTTAATAAAGAAGAAAGAAAGACTTGTTTTCTGTTTTTTGGTATATTTGTATTTTCTGGAGGAACCGTTCAGGGAGATTAGACCTGTTGAGTTTGTCTGCAGAAGAGGAGAGATGCTTGTGGATTTCTGGAGTGCATTTCCAGCGTAGCCTGCGAGGAGCGGGAAGCTCACTCACACTTGCAGCTCTCACCAGTTTAGACGGACTGCCTCTCCTGAGGTCACAAAGAACCATGTGTTTCAGTTGGCGGCAAATGGCTGCCGATTCCCAACCTAAAGGTGCTAAACAGCTCCTTATTTATAACCCTGTGTCTGTATTCACGTTGCTTTGGGTAAAAACATCTCTTACATGGCTTAATAGTAAATTTACTTGAATTTCTAAAATCACATGACTGAGTTTGTACTCACATGTATTTGAGGAGGTACTCTGTGCATTGCACAAGGACGATCCCTTCAAAAGCAGAATGCTCACACACCACTCCGCAGCAGCCATCGGCTCCTATGATAAACTAACACAGACATTTTTACGGTATTTTGTCATTCACCAGACACTGTCTTCCAAGTAACTGATGAAGTGATGCTGAGAACAATCAACATTTGCGTAAGTGTAGAGGCAGGGTTACCACAACAGTAGATGAGGTTGACTTGCAGCCCCAGTCTGATTATCTGACGTGCTATTCATTCCACACACTAACATATTAAATGTATGCTGTCTTGGCAGTGTCTACACAGACTAGGGGGACAAATGAATGATGTAGTTCCAACCAGATTAATTCTTCATCAAAACATGACGAACCAGCTAATGATGACTTTGGAGGCTATGGGGTCTTCGTCCATTGGGATCTTCGAGATCTCTCCTAATCATATTTATTTTTTTGGGCATGCAATTATGCCAAAAAATGGGGCATGCCATGGATCACGAGTTGTTTGAGCTTCCCTTCGATCTTTCTTTATAACAATCTTCTTTCTATCTACTCCCTCTGTCTTTGTGTATTCTATATTATTTCTTGCCTGCTTTCCTCCCTTCTTTTTTCGCAGCTTATAATTCAAAAAATGTATAGTTTATGTCCAGAACACATGGAAGTAGGCTAATCAATCACTACTGGAATAAAATCTGCACATCATACCCCAATAGTCTTAGATCTACTTTCCAATCTCTTCATTACCTGCATGGGCTTGTCGTACCAGCGGTTTCCCCCGTTCTTAGCTCCGCCTCCTCCATGCAGCATCAGCTTGGCCCTGGAGGTGTCAGTCAAGTCGAGCCCAGACGATTGGTCAAGACACACCAGACATAGGCACCTCTCGATCATATCCAGAGCATCCCTGTTTGTGGACTCTATAGCAAAGGAAACCAAACCGTTAACTGCAGAGAACACATCCGCTTGACCCTGCATGCATATGGAAAACATTCATATCAGTTGGAGCTTTACATTTCCTGTGGTTAAAACCTTACCTTTCATGAGCACCCGGCGGGACTCCGCCCACTCGGTGCGACCGTCTGAAGTGAGTAGACCAATAGGAGGGAGGCGCTCCTCCTCGCTGTTGGCCATTTTAGAGATTTTGTCCAGCTGGGTCAGCAGGTCTCTCTCGTTCAGTCGACGGAAGTTGATCACCACGTCCAGGACAAAGAACTACAGAGTAGAAGCACTTTGTACTCCTTCTGTTTGTACAGAATTGTTTTAAATCCTATTTAAGGACATTGATATATACGGAAGAGGATTAGGGACACACATGTAAAAAAAATTAAGTTCTGACTTTATTCTCCGAATTCTGAGAAAAAAGTCAGAATTCTGACTTTAATCTCAGAATTCTGACTTTTTTCTCAGAAATCTGAGAATAAAGTCAGAACTTAATTTTTTTTTTACATGTGTGGCCCTAATAATAATAATGTGGCCCTAATAATATATATGACGTGAAATGTTTGCCTTTTAAAAAATTAATTCAGCAAAGTGCATTCAGAAGATCCCCAGCTTCAGTCCACAGAAATCTTCCAATGTAGTTTTTGTTAGTATTTTGATGAATTATTATTGGATAGTGTTTTTGTTGCAGCGATCCTAGCTCTTCTAATCTAACTCTACAATGCGTCTGAAACACCAGCCGCCATAACACATCATACATCGTCTGCTACAAGCCCAAAAAAGCCCCACATGAATTCTCAATGAAGTTACAAAGCCGAAGGTTGCTGCTTAATCTTCGCATAAATGTCACGCTCGGCACACTTAATTAACTAAACAGAGAATGCTTGTCACCCGGGGTGCCGTTCACTAATCACTTTTCTCTCGCATTGCCGTTAACAAGAGGTCCTTCTGAACCTCTTATTTTCCGTCAGTGGTGATCCATATGTTGTGTCGTGACAAGGCCACAACGTGGAGTCCATCCCTCAGTCTAATTAGCTGAAACAATCTGCCAGACATGTTTTATGTTCATGTTGTGTGAGCACAGTAATTAGGATGAGGAGATAAGTGATGGGGGAACGACGATGCCTTTAATGTCTTAAAACCCCTTTTTAAATGCCATAAGCAGCTGAACACATTTTAAAGAGATGGCTTTAGAACCACTTAACTTTAGTTGTTTTGACATGGATGTTTTGAGTGTTTGCTTTTCCATCTTACATGGTATGTCTCACTATATATTGTTCTGTACTTGATTGAAACAGCTTAGGCCCACAGGCCAGGATAGTTTAGTGGCTAGAGTGTCTGAAAAGGAACCTGGTTTGAGACCCCCATATCCACAGTCTAACCTAGTAATCCTTGAGCAAGAAGCTACCAGTTACCTGCTCCTTACTCACCTGTTTCTAAATTCCCTGTAGTTCACTTTGGATGAAAGCTTCTATCATATGCTTGACAAATCAATAATCACATAGCATATACTATACTGCGTATAACTCTTTATAACAGAAATGTCCCTTTGCATGTTCTTTAATCCAACGCATTGTAGTCTGGTAGTCTCTCTCTCTGGTGTCTGACCTGGTAGTCTCTCTCTCTGGTGTCTGACCTGGTAGTCTCTCTCTCTAGTGTCTGACCTGGTAGTCTCTCTCTCTGGTGTCTGACCTGGTAGTCTCTCTCTCTCTGGTGTCTGACCTGGTAGTCTCTCTCTTTCTCTAGTGTCTGACCTGGTAGTCTCTCTCTCTCTCTGGTGTCTGACCTGGTAGTCTCTCTCTCTAGTGTCTGACCTGGTAGTCTCTCTCTCTGGTGTCTGACCTGGTAGTCTCTCTCTTTCTCTAGTGTTTGACCTGGTATAGTCTCTCTCTCTGGTGTCTGACCTGGTAGTCTCTCTCTCTGGTGTCTGACCTGGTAGTCTCTCTCTCTGGTGTCTGACCTGGTAGTCTCTCTCTCTGGTGTCTGACCTGGTAGTCTCTCTCTCTAGTGTCTGACCTGGTAGTCTCTCTCTCTGGTGTCTGACCTGGTAGTCTCTCTCTCTCTTTGGTATCTGACCTGGTAGTCTCTCTCTCTAGTGTCTGACCTGGTAGTCTCTCTCTCTAGTGTCTGACCTGGTAGTCTCTCTCACTAGTGTCTGACCTGGTAGTCTCTCTCTCTAGTGTCTGACCTGGTAGTCTCTCTCACTCGTGTCTGACCTGGTAGTCTCTCTCTCTCTCTCTCTCTTCTCTCTCTAGTCTCTCTCTCTAGTGTCTGACCTGGTAGTCTCTCTCTCTCTCTAGTGTCTGACCTGGTAGTCTCTCTCTCTGGTGTCTGACCTGGTAGTCTCTCTCTCTGGTGTCTGACCTAGTAGTCTCTCTCTCTGTTGTCTGACCTGGTTTCTGCAGGCCACGATGATGTGCTCAGGCTCTGGCATCACGCTGCTCTGCTGGGCCACGAGTGTGTCCTTCTGGGGCCCCGGTAGGCGGTAGGAGGTGAACAGGCGGTAGTACTGCTCCATGCACAGAGGAGTGCCAGCCAGCTGGCCCCGTGCATAGTCCAAAGGCAAGGAGCGCCTACACACAATACAAAATAAACACATGTGCGCACACACACATATACACAAACATGGTAAGACACACATCAGGCATTGCTTTGTCAGTTGAAATACGTTTTCTTTACTTTCTTTGACATAGATGTTGAGAAATTTGTTTGTGTTTGTGTGTGTGTGTGTGAGTCTGTGTTTAAAATGTGATCGCTCGTTTGACTTACGTATCAAGGAGGGATTTGTACTCTAACATCCCTGAAATCAGGTGAGCAGCGAACCTAAGGAAAAACGTTACAGCCGAGACATGCTTCAACTTAATCAACTGTTAAAAGGTGATCATTCTTGCCAGATCAATACAATGTTCACCAAACTGAAACTTCGGAATCATTATGTCTGCAACCAAGGCCATTGACTCTGGTTATCCTCCACCTTCACACCCCCCACCCCTATACCTTATAAGAATAGCGACTATAAGTCACGGAAGTGTTCAACTAAGGCGTCATGCAATGGAAACACATCACACCGCAAAATGTCATATTATTTTACTCCTACGGAGCATTGGCAACCCTTTTTACACAAATTACCCTTGACTTGTCAATGTCACAGTGCAGAATTACCATGTTATACTGTACAAACAGAATGATTTACATTTACATTTAGGGCATTTAGCAGACGCTTTTATCCAAAGCGACTTACAATAAGTACATTTGTCATAAGAAGTGCAACAATATATCGCTATCGGTACAGTAAGGATGTTCATAGAACCAAGTGCAAGTACAACGATCACTAGGCTAACCAATTCCGTGTTACAGCAATGATAGCAGCTATTGCAGTTGCTACACGGTACAAGTACTATAATACAATACAATACAACACAATACAATACAGTGTACAATGGTGGCCAGAGGTGGGAGGGTGGCTATGCAGAGTCGAGGTGGACTCTGAACAGGTGAGTCTTGAGTCTTTTTCGGAAGATAGTGAGCGACTCTGCCGTCCTGAGAACGGCAAATTTGATGCGAGCTACTACAGGGAGCCATTGGAGGTCCCGGAAGAGGGGGGTCACATGGGAGAACTTCAGTAGGTTGGACACGAGGCGTGCTGC
Organism: Melanogrammus aeglefinus; assembly: GCA_900291075.1. Taxonomy (NCBI): domain Eukaryota; kingdom Metazoa; phylum Chordata; class Actinopteri; order Gadiformes; family Gadidae; genus Melanogrammus; species Melanogrammus aeglefinus. Next base: position 304,683 of record OLKM01000158.1, read on the forward strand.
CACATTCTGGATGCGCTGCAAAGGTTTAATCGCAGAATGATAACACACACTCACACACATGCAGCTGGTACCTTAATGAGTCTATGGGAGCCCGGAAGTGCTGTGGAGGGAACACCATGACCGGACTGGAGTTGATTGGCAGGGCCATTCGGTTGGCCAGGTACATGTCATTCAGCCAGTAGTCATACACCTGGGGATGAGTCAGGTATATGTCATTCAGCCACTAGTCATACACCTGGTGAGTAGTCAGGTATGTATCCTTCAGTAGTCTTACACCTGGGGAGTAGTCTGGTACATGTCATTCAGCCAGTAGTTATACACCTGGGGATAGTCATTTACATGTCCTTCAGTAATCGTACAAAGTGGGAGGAGAGGGAGACTGGGACTTCTGGGATTCTTTGCACTTTTTGTCTAGCTCTTTTTCATTAGCATAAAAGCTCTTTGTATGCATTACACGGTAGTTCAAAATGATTAAAAGAAGGGACTTGTAAAACAAAGTGCAGGTGATCCAAAAAAATCTAAAAGCCAAGGGTTTATAAAAGTAACCATTCAAATATAAAATAAATGTAAGCTTAGTAATAACTTCCAATCAAAATTTGATAGGGAATACATTACATAATTAAGCAGAAACAAAATGAAGTAGTAAACACGATTGGGGATGGGAAGATGATCAAATAGATAGGAATTTTGCTAAAGGTTGCAAAGATTTTTATGGAAACAATCAAGGTGGTTTCATAAGCTCAATGAAAAGCAGACATGGATCAAGAAGCAGAAGAGAGGTCATTAATAGAAAGTAGAAAGTGTTAGGGATCAAACAATTCAAACATCTCCTGACCACCAGTTCCCTTTACATTAGACCCACTGAACAATAGCATTGTACATATCTAGCGGTCATCAGTCTGTCTTGTAGCTGGGCTCGCCCTGCAGGTGACATGTCAGGAAAGAAAGTTTTTGTTCAATTCTTGAATTGAAAGAAAGAAGCACATTGGTTGTGGATGTGTGAACCAGTCTTGAAATATCAAACTTTCTGTCAAAGCACTGTACCTGTTGTGTGTGTGTGTGTGTGTGTGTGTGTGTGTGTGTGGTGTGTGTGTGTGTGTGTGTGTGTGTGCGTGTGCGTGTGTGCGGTGTTGCGTGTGGTCGTGTGTGTTGGGGGGGCTGGCTCTAGTTAACATTTGCATTCCTTTGTGTTTGTGTGGGTGTAAAGTTCACCACATTGCATTGCCCCCCTGAGATGACCGCGTGGTGTTATATTCACCCAGTTGGCTCTGTTTTCACTCCTCTCCAGGAGCCTGCGCTGCAGCAGCTCCCCGGGGCCCCCAGGGGCCCCAAACGCAGTCACTATCTTCAGGGTCTCCTGATACTGCTCCTCTGTCAGCAGGGGCCGCAGAGTCCTCAGGTAGAGGTCCAGCGTGTCCCCAAGGGCGGGCACGGGCAGCTTGGGCAGAGCCTGGCCAACAGTGGAACAGGAGAACCTCATCAGCTTTAGATTGGCTGGGACGCATTAAGAGCCAACTCATATGGACTGGATTTGAAATATAACATATTCAATCACTCTAATCCATGTAAAGTCAATACTGGTTAAAACTAAGTCCTAATTAGACAGCGAAAAAATGTAATAGCATATAACATAATAGTTCTAAATAAACCCATCAAATTGTGAGGAATTAACTTTAAAGTAATAAAGATTGTCTATTTTAAGACGTAAACATTGTTTCATATCACTGTACCTATACTCTCACATCATGCCATACGTCATGATTTGTATAATTTGTATTTACATCACCCCCTCCTTGCTCTGTCTCGCGCTCCCGGTCCAGAACGGGCATGATGGAGGCGCAAGGCGCAAGGCGTGGTCGGTCAGGTAAATTTCCTCTCGGCTCAGCTCCAGCTCTGCGTGTGCGTAAAATACATGACATGATATGGTGTCCGACCTCACCCTCGGTTGCAGTAATGCTGGTTGGTACGCGTCGGGAGTTATTCCCTGCTGTACCGTGGAAGATAACTGTGCCGTACATCTGGAACCGCGGAAACGGTAATTACGCACCGAAGGAACAGCGCATTTTCTTTAATCCATGACTCAGAAAACTTCTGACGTCCAATTATAAATCACAAAGTCATATAAATCACAAAGGCATACAATGTAGGACTTTATCACAACAAACTTGCTGGTTTTTGCTTTGCTATTTGTTTACAATGTGTTTCTTACAAAAAATACATTTTTTATGCCTATACTAGGCCTACTACCTATACAGTACTAATAATCATATCAGGTTCAACTTACCAAAAAGTAGCAATTTAATCCATAACCCTTGAAGGCAAAGAGGTATCAGGTGTGTTCGTCATGAAAGGATCCATCTCCATAGAATAGTCGCCCAAAATGGTCAGCTCCCCGCCCAGCTGTGGACTGAGTGGTAATCCTGTGTGTGCCTGCCCCACCGGTAGTTTGTTGGCAGGAGGGGAGGGAAGTAGGAGAAGAAGGGGTACCTTCATTCGGGCCAACCAGACTCCTCCCACCAGCCTACGTACACCGCCGTGCACAAACAAGTGCGTCCCTCCTGCCATTGTTTCATCACGCACCATGACACAGGCCTAGGTGTGCAATTTAATGTGCTGCGGATGAACAAGCTACTTCGGGAAGTGGGTTCTTCTTTTAATTGCTTTCTTCAAGTCAGCCAATTATGTCCTTATCCCCTTGAAGGTGCGGTGTATACAATAGGCATGCTGATTGATACTTATGCACGGTCAAAGCAATGTAGTCCATGTTAACTTCACAATTTCTATAAAAACAAATCTACTTTTGACCTAAAATAACTGCAGAATATTGAAAACTGTTATTCAAACGTATGGGGTATTATTATTGACCATCAGTGAGGTCGGTTGTGGACGTACATGACCTCTCCAATAGTAACGTACGGTTTTATTAACTCTATTTCGTGTTGTTTGTTTTGTTCTGCACTAAAACTCAATTTTATTTTTATTTCATCAAATGAATGCATCTTGAAATGTCAGAAGAAATGTTATTAATGATCGTTGTAGTTGAGGATAATTTAATTATTGTGTAATAATTGTTGTTTATGAATAGGCCCATGGAAATTACGTGTGTGATATTCGTTAGGCTGTGTATAGTATGTGTATAGTGTGTTTATTGGAAGAATAATTGGTAAACCAGAGCTGTTTCACATACTTATATTTAATTATGTACATTAATATACACATTTGTACAGTTGGGAATTTATAAATGTTAGGCTATGCATTCCAGTCAGGACATCATCCAAAATAAACAGAATATAGAGTACAGACATCAAGACACGGTCCACTTCAATTCAGTTTAATCTATGTTATCTCTCTAAGTAGCACGTATTGCATATTGATTTCAGCAGCACAATTCTGGCAAAATGAACATAATCTGATAGACATTTGATTTTCCTTTTTTTTCTTTCTTTAGTCAAAACACAATTACATACAATCCCTGAAGCTGACACGAAATCCATGGTTTACAATGATAGCATATTCTTTCTTTTTCTTTTAACGACACAGTTACGCTCAAGTTAAAACGCGCTTTTTCTCGCGGCTTATTGAGATCGCCACACGCGTCCTCAGGGACGGGGCGCCGAACGGACTTTAGAGGGGACTCTTGTGTTGCATAACGTAGATGGAGAACAAACGAGTATATTGATGGGAATGTACTGTCATGTCGTTGATATTGGCACTTTGATACTTCGACCGCCACTTCACGGCTGGCGTTATTACGCGTACTCCCCGCCCGAGGACTCCTCCTCGGAGTGGGAGCGCTGCGCAAACGTCTCCACGCCGTTCTCGTCTATGGTCGTGCACAGGCCCTTTCTCCTCTTTTCGCGGTCCTCCATCTTAATGGTGTTGTACAGTCCCGTCGGCCCGTCCTCCAGCAGCATGTCGCGCGCCGAGAAGGACGGCTTCATCTGGGACACTTTCCTCAGCAGGATGAGCGCCGGTGCGTAAAGCACGTTGGCCAGGCCCATGCCCAGGTTCAGCTGCACGAAGCCCAGGTTGTGCACGATCTGTCCGGCGACGATGGGCCCCATCGCGTACGCCACGCAGTAGGAGATGTCCGCGATGGCGTACACGCTCCCGTACACGGACACGTGACGCACGTCCACCAGGAAGCCCAGGGTGGGCAGCAGCGCCGTGTCCACCAGGGCGATGCCGAAGCAGATCCCGCACAGCGGGATCATCAGCTGCCCGAAGTTCTTGCACGCGGGCACGGTGCACGAGCTGGCCCCGATGAACACCATGCCGATGGCCCCGTAGAACCACTGCAGGTGGGGGTACTTCTCCGCCAGTTTCACCGTAAGGTAAACGCCGAGCACGTGCGGGAAAAAGGCGGGAAACCACGTCATCCCGATCTCCCACTCGCTGGCGTTCATGGTGTCCTCCATCCAGTTGGCGATGGTGGGCTCGAGGAAGGCCAGCGGGATGTTGCAGGTGGTGAGCGCACCGGCCACCACGGCGATGTAGGGGTCGAACATCAGCTTGTAGATGGGGGTCCCCACGGGCATGTTGGCCCTCTCCTTGTTGGAGAACGGTTTCAACACGGCCAGGCACATAATGCCGTCGATGAGACATATGACGGCCAAGACCAGGAAGGGCACGCGCTTCCCCGCGAACTGGTAGAGGATGCCTCCAAATGGGGGCGCCACGAGGCTCCCGAAGGAGATGAAGGCCAGCGCGATACCCAGGGCTCGGCTCCGCTCGCGCTCCTCCGTGTACGTGTCCGCGATGAGCGCGATGCCCGCGGTGTCCGCAAACGCTGAGCCGAAGCCCTGCATGCTGCGCGCCAGGAACAGCGTCGCGTAATTCTCCGCGAAGGCGAACGTGAGCGTGGAGAGGAACATGACGTTGAGTCCGATGAACAGCGGGATGTCATAACCGATGCGGTCTATCAACGTGCCGCTAATCGGGTTGATGAGAAGCTGCAGGATGGCTTTGGACGCGAAAAGTACCCCGATCTGCAGGTCGAAGTTACCCTTGGTTACTTTTGGGACCGTGCCGTTGGTGAAGTTGTAGTGCTGGACGGGACGGGCGTGTTCAGCTTCGATCTGCAGTTCTGCCAGGTAGTCGGGGATGATCGGCACGATCACCATGTACAGCATGTTGTCTAACAAAAGTGCAACACAAACTATGACCAGGATAATCCGTCTCTGGCGGTCCGGGTTCTGCATGGCGGTGCCCAGCTGCTTACTTCGTTCGCTCATTTGGGACAGTTTCATGGCGGCTGTTTGGGCCAAATTAGCCATCGCTGGCGCCTCTGGTTCACCTTCCGGCTCCATCACGTCTTGTTTCCCCCGCTCGGTGACTGTTCTCTTCAGAAAAAAAAAAAAAGGAAAACCGTCTCAACCGTCTGATCGAACTCTCTATCAGATTATGCGCTTAAGGCGCATCCGCTGAATGTGGGTCTCTGAGTCGCTAACCCGTGGTTGATTTCCCGTATGATTGACACTACCTTGCTCGTCGGCTGCGCCGTCTGTCATTGAATGCACATTTGGACTCCCGTGAATCGGACGTGTTTTATCCCCGTCGCCCGTCTTTGCTTCATTGTCTCTTATTCCGTCATTCGGGTGACGCGCGGGCCCCTTGACAGCATCCACTCCGACCAGCAGTCCAGGCTTACCCCAAGTTTAGGGGATTCACTTGGCAGTTGAAAGGAGGTTTTCATTCGCGCACACCGTGCCGGTGTCGGACCTCCAGCAGACCCTTCTTGACCAACTCTCTCGGCCGTCTTCAGTCACCTGTAACGCTGTGAGCTATGTCATCATTCCACATCAACGGGGCTGGTTTTGTTGGCCGTGGCAGGACTACACATCACTGCGGTTTGTCGACTCCCTTAGGTGCCCCCCCCCCACCTCCTCCATACACCATACACACACACACACACACACACACACACACACACACACACACACACACACACACACACACACACACACACACACACACACACACACACACACACACACACACACACACACACACACACACACACACACACACACACACACACACACACACACACACACACACACACACACACACACACACACACACACACACACACACACACACACACACACACACACACACACACACACACACACACACACACGCTCCTTTCCCTCCTCCCATCTTCCGCGAGGGCGTGACGCACAGGCACAGCCTCGATGCCCTCCGCTATATGTTTTATACTAATTGGAATAAGGGGATGGACGAAAAGCGCCAAGTCACCCAAATGTCTTGTTTTTGCTTCTCCTGCTCGCACGTTTTGAATGAATACACACACGGTGAATCGGAACCGCACTGGGTCGCACGTGAAAGGAAACTAACTTAGTCGGAGTTCCACTAGGCTACGAAGGAATACAAAGGCCTACACATGTTCACATCTCAACTATCCGAGAATAATTTATTGAGGCTATACTTACAATAAAATGGCTCATTACACCACTTCTCCTATTTTTATTTGGTTTATTATTTGTTTAATAAGACCTATTTAGTGACTAAATGACCGACAGGCAGTAGCCTATATAATATCTTCATGAAGAAAAATGGAGTAAAAACATATTCTGGATGAACCTATATCTTTAATCATTTTAATCAAAAACGAAGGCTTTACACACGAGAGGGTTAACCAGTAGTTACCGTTGTTAGATCAGCGAGTCTTCCCTACGGGTTCGGTTAACAGACGGTTTAGCTCTTGTATGAGGGCGCCATCTAGCGGTGCGTAATGGGCATCAGCCCCGAGTGGACGGAGGAGCGGATTTGAACTCCCGCAGAAGAGCACTGACATCTTGTGGCGATTGGCTGAATTGTCAGTAAAAACAACACTTCAGTCACAGATTGTGTTTCTTAAAACCCCATGTAAACTATACCCTATAAATGATAAATTATACCCGTATATTTATAAATGATTGAATAGGGTTAGGGTCGTAGGGAGGATTTATATGTAGTATTTGCCTTGGGTGCAGAGATTAGACCTATTCTTTCCGACTCATTTAATTACCAGAAGACTTATTTTTTCGCAGTTCAAGAGGCTCTTGTAATGGGAAGAATAGATTGCTGTCCTATTCCCACCAGTAGATGTCGTGTAAAACACTTTTCTGCAAACAGGACAAACGGCCATATTCCACGCAATATCTCGCGCAAACGCACACACACACACACACACACGCACGCACACGCACACACACACACACAACGCACAACAGACACACGCACACACACACACGCACGCACGCACGCACGCACACACACACACACACACACACACACACACACACACACACCACACACACACACACAACACACACACACACACACACACACACACACACACACACACACACACACACACACACACACACACACACTGAAATTATTTCCCTAGATGTTCTTATTCACAGCTACATACGCCTCTACCAGGACAGTATAACAGATAATATACAAATTCACACATTTGTGTACACATGTGCGAATGCATCCATGGTCTTTCTTCTATCATTGTTTATTTCATTCATTCTTCAGTCGTTCATTCTTTGGGACTTTCTATTGAAGCAATGTACTGTATGTTTTATTTTTGTTGTATTGGTTGCTTTTCAGTGGGCAGAGTCAGACTGGCACTCGGATTGGCTGAGTTAGAGGATCAACATTTTTTCCCTTTCGATTCCGCTCTTATCTGATTTGAAACCAAGCTCGAGAGATTCAAGACCATAGTGTAATCTTTTGCATTTGCCAAAGTATTAATTTCTGACGGTCAGACAAAATCCCACACCATGTAGCCAAATGCACACAGCCTAAACATCAGTGACTTGAATGGAGGCCATATATTAAATAACTGTTTCTATTTATAACATGTGCTGTTAGTTGAGGGTTGTTGGGGACGACGAATATGACGAACAACCTACACGCACATAAGCAAACTATTAGGCAGTTTATGGCTGGAATTAACAGTTTAACAGGTTTGTATCTACAGCTGAAGTTCAATCCTCATATTTAATGAGAATTAAACAGGCGATAGACTATTCCAAATGATCTAATGTGGAGCTTTAAATAATTCAAAAGTCCTGTTGTTTCACACCATATGGCCTAGCAGAGCTATAGTCTTAAAAGACAGGCTGAAACTGTGTCTGTTTTGGAAACTCTAAAAGTTGATTAACAGAGATGGATAATCCATGCAACTGAATGGATTGACGGCAAAAGATTACATCACCACCACTACGCCTGTGAATACAATTAATGTAATGAAAACCACGCTGCATTCGAGTGTTGATGGCAGACTAGGCTATAGGCCAAGCTATACCATCTATCACCGGAGAGGTGAAGAAGTGAAGTAGATGCATATCGGTCAATAGAGTTAAATAATCCACCTGTAGCCAAATCTATATGGTTGTGAAAAATAATTTATTGCATTGAGAAGTGGAAACTAACATAGAGTGAAACAGTTAAACCAATATCGTAGTCTGGTAAGACATAGTCCTTGCTTACATCATGTTGTTATAGCCTTAATTGTATTGACAATGTTTTGGAAGTTCATCTTCTAAGAACCTTTTCAGAAATAGGGTTGGTTGACTGTTGTTCCAGCCCTGGCTTCTGTGCAGGGATCACCACATTGTATAGTCCACTGTATACAGTTCAAAAGAATAGTTGACTGAATTAAAACAGAGGGCTTTCAAAGAGTAGTGACGCACAGCCCTGCTTTAATCCAGCTCACACTACAAATGCTAATCCTTTAAAATATACATTTCCTTAAATAGACGGTTGTATTGAATGCAAGAAAAAGGAAATATTAAAATGTTCTGCAAATATAATTGTATTTAGAAAATAGGCATCTGCAGCTTGTTAATACAAGTGTGCGTGTGGTGAGACACCATGTTTACATCTGAGGGGTTGTCCCAAGCCAAGGTCAGTGATTGACTGGAGAAATACGAGCAGATGTTACCACAACATCACCATTGATTGTTCTGTTACTGCTGTGTGTGAGTGTGGGTTTTTATGTGTGTGTGTGTGTGTGTGTGTGTGTGTGTGTGTGTGTGTGTGTGTGTGTGTGTGTGTGGTGTGTGTGTGTGTGTGTGTGTGTGTGTGTGTGTGTGTGTGTGTGTGTGTGTGTGTGTGTTTGTAGTCCAATGGGGAATGGGGTGGACAGTTATATAATCTGCTCCACATCGGACAGCCTAGCCCATCCATGCAGTCAAGTAACTGGTAGAGTCAGGGCAGAGGACTGACGCTTCCCCTCCTTCCTCCAACCCTCAGCAGTGGCTGCTCACTCAGCCCTCAGTACCAGGCACAGGAAGCACTCCTGCATAATTGTAAAGCACTTCATTGTTACGTGAAGCAAAGAATTTAAATTTATGACAAAGAAAATCATTCTCCATTATGGCTTGGAATTCAGTTCACCTCTCCCTCCAAAAGCCTCTCCCCTAAAATACGAGACTGGCTGGCTATAGATCTCCCTAGCCTTTTCGAAGACTCTTGTCACGTGGCATGAGTGCACTGGCAGTGTGCACACAGGTTACCGGGTAGGCGGGTAGACAGACAGGTAAGCAATCCAATCGTTTCATTCGGGTCTAATGAAATGGTTGGACAGGTTTATTACAGGCCCTCTGAATGCCACATATACCAGATTTTTCTCACTTTTTTGAGAAAGAGAATTGCAACAAATCGTGAAAAATATTCCTTCCAAAAATTGTTGCCTATAGCCTAAGTAAACAATTCTGTAATGCACATACTATTTTATTATTAAATTGTATTACATTATTATATAATTATACTATGGACTGAGAATATTCTATATTGTTGAAAATATGGCATACTCCTGTTGTCTGTAGTGAGTTCATGATATGGCAACCTTGCTTTGTCACTGCAGGTTTTAGTTACGTAAACTGTCCAAAAGATATTGATAAGATGTTTATTTTATTCTGCCCCAGTCTGACGTAGGTCGTGTTCCTGTGTAATCCCCTCAACAAGCCCATATGAAAAGTTAATTGGTTTACCCAGCCCCCCCCTCCCCACCCCAAAAAAATAATCCTTATCAAGACTGTAAGTTCCTGAATCTGTTGGACAGGACAACTTCTGGGCTAGCAAGGGAAGTCAAAGCTGATAAAAAAAAGGAAAGGAAATCAAAAATGAGAAAAATATACAAAAATTATGGTTTTCTGCCAGAGATTTGGATTGAAAGTATGCGATAATCCGTCTGTTTTTAGACTTGGATTGAGCCAAGGAAGAACAAATCTCTGAGCGATGTTATCAGCAGAAAAATATGCTGCTGATAAGAGCTTTGATGACGCATCACCATGAGATTGGTGAAATGATCCTGATGATAGGAAGCGTTTGGGGTAACATTTCAACAACATGAGTGTTTGTTTGTATGGTGTTCGTGCATTCATGTGCATCTCAGTTTATTTGTGTGTGTTTTTTTTGGTGATTTTGATTGTGTGTGTGTGTATGCACATGCATAAGTGAGTGTTGATGTCAAGGATTTGGCTTTCAGTTCTAGGGTTAGGGTTAGGGTTCTGATTGGTTTGGGTAAGGGTTACCCCCTTTGAGTCCAGTTTATTGTAAAAACTGCATGTTGATGCTCTTGAGGAAATTAAAGTGCATGAACCATTTATTTCTATAAAGTGTGATAACTACATGGTCTCTTGATGCAAAGAAATCTAAATTACCTACATCATTGGTTAGTCTCTTAATTTAGCTATATGTTGGTTTAAAGGAAATTTAGATACATTTCTAGAATATATAGACAGGGGACACCCAGATATTAAGTGAGACGTATTGATCTGCAGTCACATGCGTCACATTAAGCTAAACATATAACTGTTTACACTTTTACTGTTCTTATTTTAAACCATATGCTTTTGAAATAAAAAAGAAAAGAAAAGCATGCACATCATTTGTTATTGGAAAAAATTAGGCTTAAATTGTTTGTTAACTTGTATATAGTTTTAAGGAGAATTGAACCAAGTTAACATTTGTTCTATAGTCAATCTGTGTTGTTTTTTCATCTGCATTGTGGGACATTTTCCCACAGGGATTAGGATGGTTTCCTTTGAAACCTCGTTTGAAAGTGGGATCTGTCAGGGGGCTATCGGAGGCTTGGAGAGTGTGAAGAACGAGGGATATAAATAACCGGCACTTGGCCTCTAGCCGTCTCATATCATTCATCATCTCAACCGATCACTCCCAGCATGCCGCTGTGCAGCTGCCTGGAACAGCTGTCCACGACACAGCTGTACTAGAAGGAGCGTTACTGAACCCTCCTGAAGGAGGACACTTGGGTGAGAGGAGTCCACACATTCATGTCTTTTCTGGCCAACAAGGGGACGATTCGTTAGCTTTGTGACCCAAACTGGAGGGTTTAGACAAGGTTTAATTCAGTAGGTCACAGGGGCTATGCTATAAGATGGTGTGATTATTATGCAGTAATCAAATCTGAACGCATACAATGGACAATCTTGTTGCACGGCAACGCTCAGGCAGTTTAGGAAGCTGCATTTGTGTGCGTTGTAACGCGTAAACATCGATGAACACACAGAGTTTGCACATTCAGTTTGGTTTATTATTTTGTTGATTAAGACATCTTCATAAAGTCCTTTGTCACGGTCAAACAATTCATAGAAGACCAACTGTGGCAGGTCATTACAGAATTAAACCAAACAATTGTTTAAATACCACAATTACTTTGACATACAACATTATTATTCAAAATGAAAGGGCAATCAATGACGAGAGCGAATTAGGGTGTGTGTAGCTGAACCACATTTATACATATTCACACATGTATATTTGTGTACATGTATGTGTATATATATGCATTGCACACACATACATATATATATATACATCTTGTAAGAAAAATCATGAAGTGTAGTGTTGAAAGCCACCGTCTTGAGCTGAACTCAATGGTGGATTGGTGGAGGAATGATGGTATTGAGGCTGCTTGGTGATGTCACTACACACCTTTACATTCTGTGATTGTCAAAGCTGGAGTTTGTGACATCTCCCTTTGATGTTGTAGGCCTATGAATGAAGCAGCAATTTTCCAGCCTGGTTGTATTCAGTTAAATAAAAACGGTTCCCAAAACGTGCGTTTGTGAAAAATCCTATCCTAGATGAGCTCAGTGCAATAGGAGCCCAACCGACTAGAAGTATGTCTCGATTATATAATGGCCAGGCATTTGTGATGAAGTATTATTGAATGGACGAAAAAATCGTAAAATAAATCAAATATGGATTATCTTTGCAAACTAGTCTGAGGTAATTTGTTTGAGAAAGCAACTGTGAAGTATAGCATATTACTGTTTGCAACAAGCATTTAGGGTATCGCTGTAAGAGGATGAAGTGAGATACTGGACCTTCTTAACAGACTGACTGGATTTCAGAACTTAGTTTGGAGCCTCACTCTTGCCTAATGTAGTTGTACTCCTAATTCAGTTGATATTGATGTTTATCTAGATCTCATTTCACTCAAAGCCATTTCTTGATATTCTTATATTTGGCAACATTCTTTCAGCACCAGATCTCCTTGTTCTTTTGTATTTTTTTTGGAAAGCAGAGCCATGCCTGGACTACTTAGTAATCTCCAAAGTATAGCTCTAAACTAAAGGAATTTTATAAAAGATGCTTTTGTTCACAGGATTATTATTTATATAGCAAACAGTCTCTTATTAAATCAATTCTAAGGCTGGGCTGACTGAAAGAGAGGGAAGGAATGGGAAAAATATTCCACCAATGCACAAAGATCATTGACTGGAAGAAATCTTGTTCCTACGGTACTTATCACCCAATAGGTGTTGCTGCCATTGTTCTTAGATAACATTGTGCTAATTGTTTGTGCTACACTTTTTTGCAATCTATTTCGTCCACCTTGGAATGGATTCAATCATACAGTACATGGATCATAAAATAAATCATGTCAAAGTTGTATGACAGTAAACCCTGCAATAAACCTGGCAAATCTGCTTCATTCTCAAGGGCGTTACATCTTTTCCCTGTATCAACATTAAACATTAAACTCGGACAGTGGCAGAAATGCTGGTGCAAAAAGGCTGTCATATGTGAAATACTTTCTGGAAGTTGACTATTAAAGGAAAGGGGCCCTATCTTAGGGTCCACCCAGATGTCTGACAGACAGTCCATGAGGGGGCACCAGAAAATAGGCGAAATTGGGGCCCTATAACGTTACATGGGCCCCCGGCAGTAGTGAGCGACAACGAATCCACGATACACACTCCACTAAACCACTGTACGCATACACAACACCCACGAGCACGCACAACCTTGAAACAAACAAACAAACAAACATACCAAAAGTACCTTCCAAAGAGAAATGACCAGGGCAGTGAGCGTACTACTTGAGTTTTTATTTGGACTTGTTCTCAATCTGAGGCACTTCTTGAGGCACGATCTTCTCCCCGGTGAGGAGTTGCCAAATGCCCCCGCGGTAGTTCTCATTTCCCAGGGCGTACAGGAACACGTTGAAGGTGGGCGCTGTCTTGGCCAGGATAGGAGCCATCTGTCAGGGCACAGGCACGCAAACCCTTTCAAATACTTCACACACATGTATGGATGAATGGACGGATGAATGAATGAATGAATGACTAGATATTCTATTTAGGACTTTGTTTGTCAAAGAGGCTAGGTTGACTATGAGCACTCATTATATCACATTTCAGAGAATGACTGGTCGATAAATAGTATATGTACTGTTAAGTTAAGTGGTAACTGGCTATTAGATAAGTATATACTTTTAAATAGGTGCACCAAGATATCTTTTGCCTGTCTTAACCAGATTCAGGCATACAATTCATCAGTGTCCGTCCAGAAGGTTTGCTTGAGTTTGATATTTCAGCGCGTACATTTATTATTGCGGTGTAGTATCTTGTAAATGACATGGCCATCCGTCAGCTAATAGTGTAGTGTGAAATGCTCTGTGAGAAACTCTGTTTTGAGTGGACTGCGCCAGCCTTTGTATAAGCCAATTTGAATTTGACACTGCTCCCAGCTTATTATTGACCAATCAGCGAATCTCTTCTCCTATTGTTTCAGGAAAACCATCTTATCCATCAATGGGTGTCGGTAGTGATAGTTCAACGGTCAAAGGGTTTCCTTACCATCCTCAGCTTTGGGGAGACCAGTGAGGCGTTCTCAATAGCAGCGTAGAAGGCCAGGATTCCATAGGGACCCCAGCAGAACAGAAGAGTCTTCAGAGGGGTGCTGGCATTGAACTGCAGATCCATACATCAACCCATGGAGAGAAAGAGGGAGAGAGAGAGAGAGAGAGAAGCAATTGTGAGCAAGGGATGGTGTGTGTAGATAATCTAGTGTGTGAGTGAGTATGTGGAAAATGCTAAAGCATTGAATACAAAGGTGGGGGGCTGGGCATTAAGAGAGAGGAAAGAAAGCATATGAGTGAGTGAAAGAGAGAGAGAGAGAGAGAGAGAGAGAGAGAGAGAGAGAGAGAGAGAGAGAGAGAGAGAGAGAGAGAGAGAGAGAGAGAGAGAGAGAGAGAGAGAGAGAGAGAGAGAGAGAGAGAGAGAGAGAGAGAGAGACAGAGAGACAGAGAGACAGAGAGACAGAGACATGGAAGAAAGAATATGAAAGGAAAATATATATTCCTATTCCTCTCACATTGGATGAGATGAATAGAAACAGGAGCACAAAACTGTGCCCTTGTGACAATAAAGACCCTGATGCCAAAAAGCTCAATTGCATGCATGGCTTCTGGTCACATGTCTAGGATAAAACTAGGGGAATTAACCCCCAAAAGAAACTAGCCATTGTGCGGAGAGAGGTCTAATCTCTGTCTAGGTTCACCGTGAACAGGGCTCTAAGTCGTGGTGTATTTACACCGGTCATCTCCAATCAGGTGATGGGAGACAACCAGTGTAAATACACCACGTCATCACTGCTATGAGGTTTCCTGTTAGACTCTGCTCTGCCCTGACACTACTGCAGCAGTCACTCAACAATTTTGTTGTTGTGTCTTGGAGTTGGATGTGGACAACAACAACAACATCAGCAAGGGATTACGTAACTCCGTGGTTGAAGAGAGGAATGTGTGTGTTGTAGCCTCGTTGCCTCTTTGTGCTTGGTTGTAAAATGCGCCACTCAAATAACTGCGAGTAATGAGCTTACGCAACAACAAACACTCCAAAGACCTGATCCAGGGCCTGAGGTTGGCCACGAACAGGGCCCCCCTATTCACACCCTCTCTACTTACATTGTCCTTTTCACGCACAACCCACTACTGGACACACACTGAGACACTATAGCCGGTTCCCCCCTCCAGCCATGACCTACATCTAGGCTGGATTGCCTCGGTTCATTCAGCTCCTCTACGACGCAATGAAAACAAGATGTTCAGTCATGCTGAGAGATCTTCATCTCTTCAGTAAGAGTTAAGGGCTTAGGAGGCTCTGTCTCTCCTTCAGGTATTACTACTACGAGCTAGGACCAGAAGAGGACTGATGAACGGGGGCCCCTACAATTGGTTGTATACGGTGGCATCAGTGAAGGTGGAGATTGTGTGTGGAGATTGTTGTGATGGATATGGCAGGGGTTGAGGTGGTAATAATGTTTTTTTGTGTTAGGGGTGGTGATAGTGATCATGATAGTGGTCATGTTGATGGTGGAGGTAGGGCTGTATGGCTGTAGTTGCTCCCGGTGGTGTTGGTGGTCGTTTTGTGAGTTGTGGGGATGATACTGGTCATAGTAGTGATGGTGGTGGTGGAGATGTTGTGTGCTGATAGGGGAGGTGATTGTGGTTAGGCGGTCATGGTAGTGGAGATGGTGGTGGTGGATATAGTGTGTGGTGACAGGGTATCTGCAGGTTTCAGCAAGTCAAATGTAAGACTTTTTAAGACCTTTTTAATACCACCTTGAATGAAATTTAAGACCTAAAACACGAGATGGTGGGGGGATTCCGCTGTATTATAACCCAAGCATAGCATGGGTGTCACTCAATGAGACTCATTCACCTACCCATTGTCGCAGACTGCTAGCAAGCACGCATCATTTATATATGCAGCTAGCAAGAAAGAAGCCTCTCTACATGTCCTCCCTGAAAAGTCCCACGAGAAAAAGAAAAAAATAGTCCCCCGACCAATTTAAGACCTTGAGTTTCAGTATTTAAGACCAGCATATGACATTTGGAACGAATTTAAGACGAATTTTTAAGGATGTGCGGACACCCTGTGGTGAGGCAGTCGGGGTATAGTGCTGTTGAGCTGAAGTTGGGTTCTCACCCTTGGGTTTCCGGTCTTCTTGAACTTCTGGTCAATGGACTGGTAGGAGGACATGACCACGAAGATCTGGACCACCATGTTGAAGACGGTCATGGGGATCAGGTAAGAGACGTAGTTCCTACACAACAGGGAGGAATCACAATCATTGTTTTTCATGTCGCTCACAAGCAAAAGTAAGATGATACAATATCTACTTGATTCCTCACAGATGGGGAATGCGAGTGTCACAGCAGAAGAATCGGACTAGATTGAAGATTCAAGACTTTACTGCCAATTCAACCATTTCATTGGATTTTTTTGCTCTAGTGCCGAAGGAAATACTTTTGGATAAGCACTGCCTTACCCTTCCCCCGAAACAGGAAGAGGCAGAACATACCCCTCCTGTTTTCTTTGTCAAAGCTTCTTTCTTTGTATGTGTTTGTTTTTGCCCTTCGGGCTAGGCTTAGGGTTGGGTCATAAACATGGCCTGGGAAGCCCTTTGAGACTGTGACCATGATTAAGGACCATACAAGCAAGGCTTGACTTGAACAACTTGAACAAGACACATCCACGGTTAATAATGATAGATTGAGATGACATATTCGAGCCGATATACACTGGGCTGCTTCAATGTGATATTTTGTATCTGCTAGAATGCTGAATGGAATGGGATTTGGACTTGAGGGGTTCCATCACGGACTGCACCATTCAGTGTTTCTCACCGGTCTCCCTTGGTGTAGTCCAGGGTGCAGCAGCTCCTGAGGGGTTCGTAGTCATACTCTCCCCATCCGATCAGGGGCATGGCGGACCAGAATGCGCTGAACAGCCAGATGAACACGCTCAGGGTGATTGCACTGCTCCACTGCAGTTTGGTTCCTGGGGAACACAATGGAAGAACACGTTCAATTAGTGAACTGTACATTAATAAGGGATTAATAAGATGAGGAAGAAGAATGGCGCTTGTTAGTATATAGAATAGTCTATATACTATATATAGAATTGTCAATGTGCCACTGGGATCTGATAAAGCTATGCTATGAATGATACACCGGGTAATTGATTCAATTTCTTTGTAGGATGGGAACAACTAGCATTGTTGGGATTTATATATTTTAGGTGTTCAATTTTAACACATGAATAAAAGTGCATGATAAATAATAAAAAATATTGACTAGTTTTGACTGTCCAACCACTTATTTATTTTACAATTCCATGTTGATTCCAGGGATTGCCATCGTAAATGTGTTGTGTGGTAGTCTGTACAGCTGTACAATGACAGTAAAGTTGGACCTTAACTTCACTGTCAATCCCAGAGGGTTGGCCTTTGAATGCTATTGTTTTGATTGCATTGTGTCTGCATGGTTGGCCCCTTGGTTGCACTTTGTAGTTGATGGGGTGTTGGGCTCACAGCTGTCTCAATGTGCCTCCACATGTGCTTGTTAAATAGACCTCAAGTCCTATAGGCTACCTAAGCATAGTGAAAAGACTGGCATTTTTCAAATACCAATAGCCTTTTGTGCAGCTGATGTCTGGGAAATAGTGATCTCCTATTGAGCTTAATCTTCACAAGAGGCTATGGCTAAGGGTGATGAATTGGGTTGGTCGGAGATGATTAATTGAGGCTTACTGGTGCAGTACTGGTGATATCTGTCCCATGCGATGGCGGCAACAAAATGGATGCTGGCAAGAGCTACTGTGAAACCTTGGAACCCGTGGGTCTGGCAACCATCGTGAGCCATACGGCCAGTACCTTTAGAAACACAGTACAAGACGACATTGTTGTTTTTTAAATAATGGAAACAATTTAATAAATATGTCATACAGGGGGTTAATATAGGGCATTAATTGAATTGGTCTGCCTTTGATCCGTGTGTTTATCAAATGATGGATGGTGTGGAAGCTGGTGAACCGTAGTGATTCTATAACGCCCATCATCTCTCCCCCTCCCCTCTGTGCATCACCTGACAAGGATTTAGCAGCAAAGGGCAGAGCTCCACAGAAAACAACAAACAAACGTAGTTGCGGTGCTGGTGAATGGAGCGTTGTAGCGCTGCTGGTGAATCGCTTTTGTTGACTTTTAACCGACAGATAACATCAATAACGCTATCGCATTGTGTGTTAGTGTCAGTAAGTGTTGACGAAGCAGCTGACGCATTGCTCCAACCACCGCGCCCTTTCGTCCCTAGTAGCCTACTACCCACATCCCTGTCTATATCAAAGCAACAAATCGATTATTGCACAGAACGTTGACGTGACGTCACTCACCTCAAAAAGCTGGAGAAAGCCGCGACGCTGGCATTCATGGAGATTCCAATATCAGCCATTGCCAAACTGAAAACGAGGAAATTGCTGGGGGTCCTCAGTTCTTTCACTTTGCAGAAAGCCACGATTGTAACAGCATTGAGGATGATTCCAAGGAGTCCTAGTCATAACAACATACGTTAGTCTACAAATCATGAGCATCAATTCAAATGAACGCACTCAGTGCGCCCGGCGATGCGCAATATATTCAAGTAGGATAGGCTACGTTTTGTTTTTTAAAATTGCCTAGGCTACGCATGCATGTTATCCATGGAATATTCCTTGCTGCATAGGTAATAACACATGCATTACACGTAAACATCTGCCCTATTGATCTTGTCTTGTTAACCCAAGACAGACGGGCGCCGGGTCCGGTCATCGGTTAAACACATTATGAGGACAACAACAACAATACATCGCATTGTTTCGGGATGAAGTCCATCACAAAATCAATCTAAATGCTTACCCTCCACGAGCAGAAATGATCCAAAGGAGAAAACATCGAAGTCCGAGAAGCCCTCCGGTAAAGGGTAAGCCGAGACCATCCTGACGGCGAAGTGTAACTAAACAGAGAGAGACCACTGACTGCTTACTGTCCACTTGTTATGATGTGCCTCAATATGCTCCAAGGAAACGGGGCTTTTAAAGGGGTATTTCACGTGAAAAGCATGCATGTAATTATGTAAAGCCCCCCTCGCCTCCCCTCCTTTCTGGACAAATCTGTAGAAGAATGCCTTAATGAACGTAGCAGCACAACCCACCACCCTAATGCGCGTTCGCCCGCCGCTGCAGATAAAAGCCCTCAATTAGTTACACAACAAGCCTTTGTGTGTGTGCGCGACCACCGCTGCCGTTCCTGAAGTCTGATTCAATGTTTATTTTGTTGTGTTTAAATACCCACATATATTCACTTCTGTAACGACAACAGGTGTCCGTGAGGATGCTGTATATAGGATAATAACTACAGGCAAAACGGTCGTGACTGCAATGAAGGACTATAAGGATTATGATTGCTTTCATTGCCTTCACTTATTGATCGATTGGTTATTGATCAATTGAATAGGTCGTTAATGATACCATTTTAATACATGAATTCATGTTGTGATGTGCTAATTGTCGTATTGAAAATGAAATAGGCTCTATATCACATATTTAACTAACATTTAGTCTATTATTACATTATCTCATCCCCTTAGATGATATTTAAGATATATAATAGATTTGGGAGGTAGATTCAATGCAATGCATTGAATGGACTATGAAAAGGAATTGCTCAACTTTGTGACGTCTATAATGCTAATCCCTAATCATTCTTTTGTTGCAGTTGCGACACCCCGATGCTTTTAATACCTCATAGACTAGGCCTACTTGTGTTAGACAAGCCTGACATTGTTTCGGTGAGGTCTAGGTTTCCGGATTATAAAATTATTGACCCCGGGGTGTTGAAAAGTTAAAAAATCATATGACATGGCACATTTTTAATAGAATAGGAAATATTTAGTATGTTTTTTTGACCAGACACAATTTGGAAAACTATTTGCATTAAGGAATAACAACAACAGATTTGCTTGGCTTTAAAAAAACATTTTTAAAACATGAAGAATTTCATTGAAGGAAGACTTTGAAAATGGACTTGATTGTTTGTTTTCTCATCTGGGGCCAACTTCTTTGTACCAGAAGTAACATGTGGTTAGGTGTGCTGTGAATTATATTCAAAGCCAAACGTGACTTCTTGTTATCTAAAACCATTTGGCCAGGCAATGTTACAAAGCATATGCCCTCATACGGAACCATTAAAACACTTTCCTTATGCCTTTACCTTTGTTTCACTAAATAGGCACAGACTGAAAATAATCAGCAAAACATAATGATGCATAAATCAATCGGATAGGCTATGTATTCTTAAAATATGCAGAATATACACATACAGAGCAATATAAATCTATCAGGCAGACACCTAAGTCACCTAATGCTTTGTTTCATTAACATTCGAATACCAAACCAGTGATAGTTACACACGTATTTGTCGCAATCCCATGAGAAGTACAACATATATATATAAGTTAACAATGAAACGGTGAAGGCTACCTCAAAATAATCTTTGTCCCATTGGTCAATATAACAAATGAAAAGGCTTCCTTCATTTGTTTGGATGAGATTAACGGTATGGAATGTTTGAGACCTTGGACATAAAGACCTTGATTGCTCAACAGATTTTGAGACCAGTTTAAAGAGACTGTCGATAAATCTTAAAATAGCTGAGATGTGAGGTGGGGTTTTAGTGAAAGAGCAAACTGGATAGAAAGGAATGTTTATGGACAAAGGGGAGGACAAAGGGCTACTCAATATATTATTTTAAACACACTTGTGTGTGCATGTGCTTTTTTAATCACCTACACAAACACCCACACCAACGCACACACACACACACACACACACACACACACACACACACACACACACACACACACACACACACACACACACACACACACACACACACACACACACACACACACACACACACACACACACACACAAAAACAAACACATGCACAGAAACAGACAGACACACACACACACACACACACACACACACACACACACACACACACACACACACACACACACACACACACACACACACACACACACACACACACACCACAAAACAAACACACACGCACAGACACACACACATACACACACACACACACACACACACACAAACACACACACACACACACAAACACAAATGCATGCACAGAAACAGACACACACACACACACACACACACACACACACACACACACACACACACACACACACACACACACACACACACACACACACACAC
Organism: Melanogrammus aeglefinus; assembly: GCA_900291075.1. Classification (NCBI taxonomy): domain Eukaryota; kingdom Metazoa; phylum Chordata; class Actinopteri; order Gadiformes; family Gadidae; genus Melanogrammus; species Melanogrammus aeglefinus. The sequence goes on from OLKM01000158.1 coordinate 326,091, forward strand.
ACACACACACACACACACACACACACACACACACACACACACACACACACACACACACACACACACACACACACATCACACACAGCTAAATTAGAGAATAAGAAAGGAGAGATACAGTGTTTATAGTTTTTTTCTTATCCCTTTAAACTTTATTACTAATTCGACTTTTGGAATGGCATATCTTATTACAGCCGATCTACTCAAACCTATTATTGCCCTATTACAGTGTGGGAGGTGGCAGCAGAAAGCCTTTGCGGCCACCCCCCACACTATATTAGGTCTATGGCCATCATGTGAAGCCCTGATCAGTTCACAATCGCTCCAGACCAGAGCCGGCACACCTTTCAGCACGTTCCAAGTGTTACACTAAACTTTAAATGCGAGGAAACTCAAAGGTTTCATTGAAACTTTGCAGAGGTCTAAAAGTGGCAGGATTATCCATTGCAAAACGCAGCAGCTTTTCTTTGGTCTTTTTTTGGCAAAGTTTATAAAAACTGGTCATAATTACAGAGAGTTACAGAAAGCTACTTAGCTCGCTTATTCATCTGGAACCTAATCAAAAGGCTGCAGTTTTAAAATGTAATTAGGCCTACTGAGTGCTGTAAAATGGTTATGGGACTAATGGTATTGTATTGTTTTGCTTTGCTGTTTAGAATGACTTTCATAGCATCACATTTACAACGTTTATAATAATTATGTCTTGAGCTGATTTTATATTGTAGGCCTTCGAATAATTGACTTCATGATTTTTTTTATCATCTTATCTGTTATAATTTAGATACGATGAGTGGGGACGTTAATCACCTATTCAATTCTTCGTGTTGTAAGCATATGAAGGCACAGTGGCCTCAGGAGCCACATACTATGATATAGGGGCCACCTTGTGGCAAACTCAGTCCAGCTGCCAGATTAACATGGCACGGAAAGCAGGGCTCAAATGAACAAGCTATATTTGAGGCAATAAAAAAAAAGCGCGCATCAGAGTGGATTATGACCATTTCGGAAGTTTTTTTCCCCCTGTGGTAATAAATAGGGATGTCTCTGTGTATGTGTAGCCTATCGGATTCTGGGATGCGGAATACGCATCCAAATGAAAAGAACGCCAGTCGTTCCGTTAATCCTTGTCTATCCTTTTTATCTGTGGACTCGAAGCGGTCAGATCACTATGGGACAGCGGAGCGGTGGTGCAAAGCCATGCGGGTGATATTCCGGTCGATGAGACAAAACCAAACCGTCTGAGAGACTTCAGTGGGCGCGCGAGGGGGACGCATGTAGGGCAGGTGTGTGTGTGGTGTGCGTGTGTGTGTGTGTGTGTGTGCGTGTGTGTGTATGTTTATGTAACGCGTGCGCCAAAATGTTCCTCTTCCTGGTGGGGCTCCACCTGGCCACAGGTGCGCTTCTCCCCTCGGTGGGCGCGTGTCCGTCCCAGTGCAGCTGTTTTTACCACAACCTGAGTGACGGGTCTAAAGCAAGGTAAGGGTTAATCTATTGAGTTTATTTATTTGAGTTTATTATAAGTGTCTTTCTGACACTTTTTGTGCTGATTGTCTGAGGGTCGTTTGACGTGCAGGCCAGTTACACGCATGCCAGCATCACACAGATGCTGCATGCGAACGTGCACTCAAAATAATTCAGGTAGTAAAAAGATGAATGTTGTTAAACGCTGGCTTATCTCGCACAGCCATTTTCAACTTCTGCATTTCAAGGTCATCTAATTTTACTATATAAAATAATACCTCACCATAACACAAACCATTCACGTACTATTTTATACAAATCCAAAGGATTAGGGCTACATGTTGCAACTATTATTATTACAATGGATATGTTGCAAATGCACACAGGCCTACAAACGGCGTTAATTGTCAGTTGTAGAAACGTGATCTCTTATGATGATGCGCATCTGAATTGCAAAGTGCGCCTTTCCCCCCCAGGAGCGTCATCTGCAACGACCAGGACATATCCCTCGTGCCTGTCGGCTTCCCCGCCGACACCTCCAAACTGCGCATCGAGAAAACGGCCATCCAGATCATCCCGGGCGAAGCCTTTAACTACCTCTCCAGCCTGGAGTTCCTGTGGATGTCCTTCAACGCGCTGTCCAGCCTAAGCCCGGACAGCTTCCGCGGCCTGCTCACCCTGGAGGAGCTGCGGCTGGACGGGAACGCGCTCATCGCGTTCCCCTGGGAGACGCTCATGGACATGCCCAGCCTCAGACTGCTGGATTTGCACAACAACCAGCTGACCTTTCTGCCGGTGGAGGCCAACCTGTACATGAGGAACCTCACCTACCTGGACCTGTCCAGCAACAGCCTGCAGACCCTGCCTGCTGAACTGCTGGCCTCCTGGCTCTCCGTCAAACCGGCGCAAGGGCCCGAGAGCTCCAAACTAATACTAGGTGATGAAGATAGTACTAAATATTAACGCGCAACACAAATTTAATTTAATTTAGGCTCATCAAATCAACGTCTGAATCTCTGACGTGTGTGGTTTCATGGGAACCATTTTTTTTTTTAAACCATTATTCACTTCTTTTTTTTGGTCCCCTCAGGTCTCCATGACAACCCTTGGGTGTGCGACTGCCGGATTTACGACTTGGTCCAGTTTCAGAAATCGCCGACTCTCTCGGTGGCGTTCATAGACACCCGACTGCGGTGCTCGGCTCCGGAGAGCGAGTCCGGGATTCTGTTCAGCGACGTGGAGTTGCGCCGGTGCCAGCTCCCTCGCATCCACACCGCGGTGGCGCGCGTCCGGAGCGCAGTGGGGAACAACGTGCTGCTGCGCTGCGGCACCATCGGAGTGCCCATCCCGGACCTCACGTGGCGCAGGGCGGACAGCAAGTTGATCAACGGAACTGGTGAGTCTGAGATTCGTCTTCGTTAGTTGCACTTTCGTTTCTCTCCTTGAATGGTTAATGTTCCTGCGCTTTGGCTAAATCTTTTTTTTTTTTATTATATATATATACAACGGATTACACTCATTCATCCAGTTGCTGATGGACGTTACATTAAATCCATATTGCACTTTTTTCTACAATATTTAACCATAAAATATTAAAATATAAATAAATATACAAATAAACATGGCTTCAACAAACGCAATTAAGGTTTAAATAATGTTTTCTTAAAGGGCCCCACATTTGGCCACCAGGTGTGAGTGGGATTATCCATTACAAGCCATATTAAAATCGACCCTGCCCTGTGACATAGTGGCATCAAGTGGGCGTGTCCACCTAGTTGAAGGATGGATAGATAAGCCTACCATTTGATACAGTCCACTGAAAAGACTGTCAGTGACCGATTTTTCCAGGTAAAACAGGTCTACTTTAACCTCTGAAAGCCAAACTGTGCTTTAGTTAGTTTGTATGTGAGTAGGACCCACCTCCTACAGCCGCTGTTCTCCTCTGTCCTGTACAGTCCAGCAGGAGATCTCCCAGGAGGGCATCACCTGGTCCATCCTCAGCGTGCCGGCCGTGTCCTACCGGGACTCGGGGAAGTACATCTGCAAGGCCGTCAACTACGCCGGTGAGGCCGAGGCTGTGATCTCCCTCATGGTGTCCAACGGCCCCAAGGCGGACGGCAATCAAACCGGCGCCGACCGCAAACCCAAGGCCAAGAAACCCAACCCGATGGGCAAGGCCGCCTACCAGGAGAAACTGGTGGCTCGGTACGCTCTCCCGGCCACCACCACCACCCCCCGCCCTCCGGCCCCGGAGCCCGCCGCTCCGTTGGTCCCCGAGCGCGGCGCAGCCGCCGCCGCCGGGCCGTCAGACGGCTCGGACGGCGGTCCACCGGGTGGCGGCCCCGTCACGTCCTCGGCCCAGGACGGCCTGCTGGACCTGGAGAAGACCAACCTCAGCAACCTGGCGGCCAACACCTCGTCCCTGCAGCAGGACCCCGACCGGGTGGTGCGTTCGGTGAAGGTGGTGGGCGACACGGACAACACCATCGCCCTGAACTGGAGGGCGCCCAAGGCCAAGAACACCACGGCCTTCAGCGTGCTGTACGCCGTGTTCGGGGAGCGCGACATGAGGAAGATCAACGTGGGGGCCGGGCAGAACCGAGTCACCATCGAGGGGCTGGTGCCCCGCACCAAGTACATCGCCTGCGTGTGCGTCCGGGGGCTCATCCCCAAGAAGGAGCAGTGCGTGATCTTCTCCACCGACGAGGCGGCGAGCGCCACGGGCACCCAGAAGCTGATCAACGTCATCGTGATCACGGTGGCGTGCATCATCGCCGTACCGCTCACCGTCATCGTGTGCTGCGGCGCGCTCAAACGCCGCATCCAGAAGTACTGGGGCAAGAAGTCCAAGGACATCCAGGACTCCTACGTGACTTTCGAGACGCTGTCGCCCGCCACCAAGGCCAAGGGCCTGGAGGGCGAGTACCTGACCCGGCTCAACCCGGAGGAGTCCAACCGGCTGCTGTCCGCCCGCTCCAGCCTGGACTCGGAGGCCACGGCCAAGATCGAGGGCCAGCCCAACGAGTACTTCTGCTGACGTCATGCTCCAGCTTCAGCCCTCCCCGCCGCCGCTGTGCGCCACCTGCCCGGCGCCCACCTGCACCGCCATCCGCCTCCGCCCCATCAGCATCGCCATCCTCAACAGAACCCGCACGCTCACACGCCGCATGCTCCCCCCCCTCCTCCGCCGGACCCCTCGCCCCTGAAGCACCCACCAGGTCCCTCCCATCCTCATCGTCAACAGAACCGAGACGCACACCATCCACCTCCTTCACGGGACCCTTCGCCTCCGACCCATCCTCATCGTCAACAGAACCGAGACGCACACCATCCACCTCCTTCACGGGACCCTTCGCCTCCGACCCATCCTCATCGTCAACAGAACCGAGATGCACACCACCAACCTCCTCCATCGCGGGACCCTTCGCCTCAACAGCGGCACCATCACCCCCATCACTACCTCCCCGCCACCCCCCGCCAACGTGCGGAGGACGGCCACCACCCCACCCGCTCACACACCCCACAGCCCTGGGATTCCCCCCCGACGCCGGCGGCCCCCCGCTGGGTGATGCCGCCGACGCCTCCGCGCCCGCAGCGCGTCAACTTCTGCCGGAGGACGTTCGCACGCTGCACCATCATGGAGATATCGGTTTAGAGGGGGGACTTCATTCGCTTTACTCTCGTCCCTGGTTTAAAGATGACGCGTGCACAGGTGACATCCAACTAAATAATATAAAGGCTGGAGCTCATGACCACACTGAGTGTCATGAATCTATTCGGAAGCAACTACTGTTTACTTTTATTTTTTAAGTGTACAGCATTTTGTTTATACAACCAAAGCCTGCTAAAGAAACTCATAAAAGGATAAAGAATCTGAAAATCTTGGAAATCATTTATATATTTCCGATAATTTTATGCGAAACCCACGAAGACACCTCCACCGAACTGATCCGCGCGAAGGGGAACGCGACCACTGCGGGGAATTCCATTGTTTGTGTACCTGTGTGATGCTGTAAATACACCCCTTGATTATTTACACTTGCATATTCTTTACCTCTGTATATATATACAGTATATTCCATCAAGTGGTCTCGGAGGAGAAGACACACACACACCGAGCGAGGAGTGGTTCAACACATACACACACACACCACAGGAAGCAGTGACAAAGCTGAAGCTGGAGAGATACGAGCAGAAAGGACTGAGCGAGACTCTGTGTAAATAGGTGGCAATGGACAGGCGAGGTTGGACGAGAAACGGTTGCGTTTCGTACCATATCTCTGGATATGCTCCCCTGTTTTGTGCCATGCCCCATATAAATATAGATCTATTTATCCCCAAGTATGTTTATTTGAATGGATTGAAATAAACTTTTATATTTAGAGTTGTTGAAGCATCGTGTGGGTTATTATTCATGGTTTCATTCCGTTGTCTGTAGCGTGAAATGAATCGAATTGTTGTCTGATCAATGGCTTGATGAAGGTAATTAAGGGTTTACATAAAGATTAAAAACACAGATGTATTGATATTATTGATTAATCTTTGGTCTGTTGATCGGTTTTATCCTTATCTAACCAGGCAAGACAGTGGCCTGAGGGCAGGATAGGGATTGGGGTAATTGGGGTTCAAACCCAGAACCTGCCAGCCGGTAGTCATCCACACCCGGAAGGTTCTCGGTTTGGAACCCATATGTCCAGAAGTTGCCCCTAACTCCCCAACCTGCTCATAAACCTCACCAATACTTATAATTCATCCTATGGAGTTCTTCATGTGTCCATGGGGAGACGCTGAAGGCCAAATTCTGCATTCAGTTCCCCTAGCCGGCTAGCCTTAAGAACCAAGCCGTATGGTAGGGGAATAAGACCAATCGGGTGAGCCCAGCCGCCAGCGTCAGGTGTTAAGCAGGCATGTTGTTCCTGAGAGCTACATCCCTCTAGTGTCTTAGGGAGAACACCAGGGATTAAAGACTTAATAGGCTTCTCTCGTCTGCAACACTCGACATGCCTTGAACACAAATGTAGCCCGCACATGTCTTTGAAGGGAATTGTATCGGACTATGGACATATTTTGTAGACTACTATTAATAGTTGTGTTGACCGTGAACGTGCGAGTATGTGAGTCTCTGACTCAATGTTTAACAGGGTGCAGTTGCGTGGCAGACCGTAATGGCAGGTAAGAAGTGTTAACCCAGAATTAGACGCTAGTAATAATTTTGTTGTCATGATTTATTTATTGAAATTACTAAACGCTATTCATACTGAAAACATCTTATATTGTATTTTATATTGATATTTTTTTATTTTACTCTAACTTAATTCTTATCCAGAATATAAGTAAGAGTGATTTTCGAGTGCAACTCTATGTATGTCTGTCTTCAAATTCAGTTGAATAGGAAAGATAAGGCAAGTAATAGAAGTAGGTGAATTAAAAGATTAGGCCACTAAAACGGGATTCCCTTCCACCCCAGGTCACTTATATGCATGGAGGAGAGTGCCTTCGGAGCCATACCGGACAACATTCCGGTAGACATGATCAAAATCCGCATAGAAAAGTCTCACTTCACCGAAGTCCCCAAGGGAGCCCTCTTAACCGTCCCAAACCTGGAAAACCTGTGGTTGAACTTTAACGACATCACTCTGATCAATTCAAAGGCTTTAGAGGGATTGAGAAACCTGTCCGAGTTACGTCTCCAAGGCAACAGGCTACGATCGGTGCCGTGGACGGCGTTCGAAGACACGCCCGCGCTTAAGATCCTGGACCTGAAGCACAACCAGCTGGACGTGTTGCCCGAACACGCGCTAAAATACCTGCCCGGTCTGACCTACTTAGACCTCTCTTTCAACCAGCTATCGGTTATTTCGAGAGAAGTTTTCCTAAACTGGCCGCTCTACCAGAGAATACAGAGCACGAGTGGCCAGGAGACCCACCACCAAGGGCCCAATGTCGTGCTGGCGCTGCATGACAACCCGTGGCTCTGCGACTGCCGTCTGGCCGGCTTCGTGGAGTTCGCCAAGTCTCTGGGCCCGCCCATCCTCCTGATGAACTCCTACTTGACCTGCTCGGGTCCAGACGTCAGAGCGGGGAAGTTCTTCCACGAGACGGAGCTGGAGAGGTGTTTGAGGCCCGTGGTCTCCACCCCGTTCACCAACATCAGCATGCCCCTAGGGGCGAACATCACCCTGCAGTGCATGGCACGAGGCCGGCCCAAGCCCGCGGTGTGGTGGACATATGGCCTGAAGATAATCAGAGGATTTCGCGGTAAGAGTCTGATGTCGACACGTCCAATGACACCATAAGCGTCACTGCTATCTCATTATACATTTAAATACACACTTTGGATGCAAAACCTCTTATTTTACCAAGGGGTCGGGGCGCAGGCCTTTCCATAAGAGGGGGAAGGACATATCTAGAGATATTAGCCTGCCCGCAATTTAATCACCACTGATTCTCTTAATCTGCAAGTACATCGCTGATGTTGATTAGGAGATGTCGGAGATTACGGTGGTGGAGCGCGCGCCACCTAATACGCGCGTGTTGACCTACTGTAATTAACCAGCGCGTCACTAGGCCTATAGATGTTTAAACCCTCCGCTGTAGAGTTCCCAGCAGAGCCCAGCCTGCTGACCCACTAAAGGGAAATTAAAGATCCTTTCATCTAAATTTCAATGTATTTACACAGGCCTATGTCAAATTAGACATTGGAAGACAGCTTGTTTGAGTGTCTGCCGATGTGTGTGTGGGTGTGTGTGTGTGTGTGTGTGTGTGTGTGTGTGTGTGTGTGTGTGTGTGTGTGTGTGTGTGTGTGTGTGTGTGTGTGTGTGTGTGTGTGTGTGTGTGTGTGTGTGTGCGTGTGTGTGGCACACTCTGTGTTTTTCTGTGCGTGTTAGAATGAGTCTGTGCACCCCCTTTTCCACAATGTGATTGCTCCAACTTCTTAAACAAAGACCTTCTCTCTCCTCTTCCTCCTCCCAGAATCCCAGGAATGGATCTCCGCCGACATCATCAGAACCAGCCTGGTCATCCCCGCCCTGCACCCCGTGGACCGCGGCCTCTACACCTGCAGCGCCCTCAACTTCCTGGGCAACTCCTCTGTCAGCATCACCCTGGAGGTGCTCCACTCTCCCTCCTCCTCCTCCTCCTCCTCCGACGCCAAGTCGCCGTCGTCCCCCAACGCCCCCCGGCCCCGCTCCGGCCTCCCTGTGCCCGGCGGCGGCAGCGGCGGCGAAGAGGACAACGTGTACATCGACATCCGCATCGCCAAGCAGACGGTGCGCGGCATCAGCATCGAGTGGTACGCCACGCTGGAGCGGCCCTCGGAGACCTGGTTCACGGTGCACCTGGGACGCGTCGACGGGGCCCCCGCCGCAGCTCGGGAGACGGTGCACGTGGGGCCGGGCCTCAACGCCTACGCCGTGTCCAACCTGCTGCCCGCCACCAAGTACGACATCTGCGTCACGCTGAAGAACCGCAGCCCGCGGCCGGGCCAGTGCCTGGTGTTTGTGACAGGAAGTGACGTCACGGAGAAGGAGCAGCGGGAGAAGCTGATCCACATCGTGGTGATCGTGCTGGCCATGGTGCTGGCCGTGCCGGCGGGGATGTACGCGTGCACCACGGACGCCAAGCTGGCCTGCCCCGAGGGCATGGTGAAGGCCTGGAGGAACAGGCAGCAGAGGGCTGGGGATCGGGGTGGAGGAGGGGGTGGTGGTGGTGGAGGTGGTGGGGGAGGAGGGGGAGCTGGCAGGGAGGTGGAGAGCACGTTTGACAGCCTGCAGGCGGCCAGCGACGAGGGACTGGTGAACAGGGAGTCCAGCGAAGACCGAAAGGTGAGGAGGAGGTCTGAAGATAGGGGGCTGAAGAACAAAATGGCGGACCACTGCAGACTCACTGCGGAACTGTATTAGAAGATAATAGTGGGTTTAACGCGAGAGGGCGGCTGGATTTGTTTTGGGTTGTTATTTTTTACGAATTGACGTCCCCCCGTTTGTACTAAGTCTCCTTTCCTTCTTCCTCTTCCTTCAACACATACTCAAGTAATAACTTGCTGTTAAATACATTAAAGCATGTTATAAAATGCTGTCGTTGAGCAGAATATTACAAAATGTTCATACAAAGCATTTTGTATATTTATTATTGATTAAAAGTTTGCCTTTATTTTAATATTTTCTCTTCCTTTGTTCTAGGCCCGGGAGAAACGATGACTGCTATTACTGATTTGAAGATGTATGATTGATATGAAGGTAGAATGTGATGCTGTGTTAACCACAGCATCACATTCTGCGATAAGCCCTATTTTGATCATGTTATATATTAATTTTGCATGCATTGACAGGATTTTAAACAAATTATGCAAGCAATGACAGTGTTTTCATTGGCAGTTATGGTCAAATGTTTTTGTCAAAATGTAATAGCAATGCTATTATGCGTTTAAATAAGCTGTCGATAGTAAATGTATGCTTTTGAATGCTTTTAAAAATAAAATACAATCTTCCTGTTTTCTTGGCAACAACTTGACAACCAGAACTTTCAAAGGCATTTGAAAGTTATATGCAGCAAATATATGCAGAACATGCACCTGTTGCCCATGGCAATGGCATTTCAATGAGTGTGTGTCTGTGTGTGTGTGTTATTATGAGCACCATAATAATATTAAATCCTGATAATATCTGCTACTTCCTAGGTTATGCTGATGACCTTATTGTAAACTGATGGTCTTTGCCTTTGTAAAGGGCTGTTCAAAGTCCACCAGTAAACCCTGACATTTGACAGTTGCAGATCGCCACCCGCCCGTATCAGGATTCAGGGAAACAGATGCAGCATGTGGAACCTGGATCACTCCTTCATTCCCTTTAAAGACAGACACTGGACACACAACATTAAGTACACCCAAATGCGTCAGTGCTTAGATGTTTGTTGTATATTAAATGGGCATCGCGGTACACGTGTAATGTGGCTTTGCGTCATCAACCCGGACCATTCTGTCAGGCCCCCCGGCAGATGGCACCGGGGATATGTGTCAGCCAATGGCATTGTTCATTTGACGTAAATCCACTCCACACTGGCAGTTTCCCTCAGCTGCGACCCCTCCCCCCCCCCACTCGTTGTCCTCCTCCTCCATCTCATTGGACGACACAACAAGCCCACCACTGCCCTCTGTTTCTATGCATACCTCCCCACCACCACCACCACACCACCACCACCTGTGACGCAAGAAGATCAGTTGGTATCTGTTAGATCCATGCTCCGCAGATAAGGATCAGTTAAGAATACAAGCAACACAAATATGAAGACATTAGATCAGACTCCATGTCTGCCTGTCTATCAGTCTGGCTGATAAGACGGACAAGAAACACATTTTTTAACATGGACGCTGGCCAGCCAGCGTCCATCCCTACATCTGATGTTACATGTTAAAAAATGTGTTTCTTCAATGGAACCACGTGGGATTGATTTCTGTTCATTTTGATACTGTCAGTAAAGGACAATCGTATAACAGGAAGGGCAGACTCCACGCTACACTATGGCTCTCAGGCCAGCCCTGAGAGTAAAATATAATATTACAGATATGAGCCAATGTTTGCACGATAACACTCATTTGTCATCTGTCCTCCATGTCTGACCTGGGCTTTAATGGCCTGTTCAACTGTGAAATGTCCCAAATATTGGACATAGCTTTCTTTAATTCTGGTGCATAAATGCTCTTTGAAAGTTGATAATCCTGTATGAAATAGCCCCGTAATCCCAGCCCCCACTTCCATGTTATAATGCATGATCTTTTGGACTGCTCCTCATTCTGGTCTCGTTCACGGGTCAAAGCCGCTGGAAACAGAAGAACGTCTGGGTTATGTGCGTGTGTTTGCATGTTCATTTTTATAAAGCATCTTCATATACGACACATGCCCTAAGATAGGTTTGAACATTGATTGGAACATTGCTTGCCTTGTTTATGAAATGCTAATAAATTTCTATCATTTCTAGTAAATAATCATTTAAAAGCAGATTCATACACAAAAATAATAAAATAAGACATTTCACCAATAAGAATGATAGGATATATAGGCTAGTTCCATTCATAAAATCCCTTTAAAGTCAGTCACATATTGCGTGCCCAAATTATTCCACAAACACAGACTGACAGATGTTCTTTTGGTCTTTAGCCAGAGATGCAATATTGTACAAAAATGAACATGTTGCGTCTTGGATTAGAGTAATCTGCAATTGATTTTATTTTTTATGTAACTTTGGAATGGTGTGCATGTTAAGCAGCAGACTACATAGATATCCACTCAGTGGTTTGGTGTAGCTTTATAATTGGTTGTGTGCACGAAACAATTTATGAATGGTAAAAACTCTCTTCAACTATGAATTTGGCTTGGAAAGGATTTGTATTTGCGGATGCTTAAAATCAGAAGGAAGCCTGATTTGCTTTTTATATTTGTGTTCAATGCTTTTCTAAAGACCCATCTCTTAATGTTTTTCTTTTATTTTTACAGATATATTTGTTAAATATATATTTTTAAATGAATGTATTAAAATTAATATTAATATCTTGTACTTTCTGTTGTGACACCCAATGTTCTGTCTGGAATTAGTAAAGTGCATCTTAATCTTAATCACAGGCACAAAAAAATCCCCAATAATCCACAAAAATAAAATATATATTATATATATATATATATATATTATAATTCTGATGAGAGAGAAATTGACCACAATAACAGGATCTCACAAATGTGACCTTTAAAAAAAGAAGTTTCAAACTTTATTAGTCATGCAGCTGATCTCATGTTTACAAAGCTCTCTCCTAATTGGCTTCGTTCTTCAAGCTTAAGATCTGTTCAACAACCTCAAGAAGCTAAATAAAGAATGCTTCCCTTGTCTATCAAACCAGACCTGAGGGTAATATCTCAAACCGTGGTCACATGGAACATATCATTTCCCTCTTTTTAATCTGTTCCACTCAGATAAAAACGTTGAGCCGAGTGTCCAATTTTCGACAGATTGATAATCAAACTTGAAAAACAAAAACACAATGCAATATACAAAATACAAACGACATTGAATGAAAAACCCATGAATGCGGAGAAATATGAATGAAAATGGTACACTTTGGTATGAAAGTCGGTATGGAATCTATTTCCCTTTTTAAAACTATACAAACAAATCTCAAAATGAGATACAAATAACATAACCAAAACACACTAACTCCTACCAACCCATGCCTCCCCAACACACCCCCTCTCTCACACACACACACACACACACACACACACACACACACACACACACACACACACACACACACACACGCACACACACACCACACACACACACACACACACACACACACACACACACACACAGTGTCCCCCGGTCGCTAGTATTGGTTCTGCAGTCTCTTCTGCTCCAGCCTCATCTTCAGCTCAGACACCAGCGCCTTGTTCATCAGGTCCTCTTTGCTCCTCTGTTTCCTCTTGGCCTTGGCCGCCACCGCCACCCCCCCGGACACGGTGGGCACCGCCCAGTGGTACTGCACGGCGGGCGGGGGCAGCGCCGGGGCGCTCGGAGGCGGCGGATGGGCCAGCGGTAGAGGCCTGAACGACCCCAAACCCACCCAGCCCCCGTCGCCGACCGTCACGTTGTTGTTGTAGTTGATGTTCTCCACCACCTCCACCGTGACCTTCTCCGCCTCCACCCCCTCCTCCTCCCCCCGGGAGACGGAGAACTTTTCCGTCGGGTCGCCCTGCCCCCCCCGGTCCCCACCCCCGGCCGAAGGGGCGGGGGAGGGTCCAGGTGGACCAGCCCTGGCTGGGCTTGCGCGGCCGGCGCCTGACCCGGCGGTGGGGCAGCACGCGGTTGGACCTTTTGTTACGCAAGAAGGTGGCGGTGGAGATGGTCACCGTGACTACGACCGTCGTGCCAATCACCCCGGCCAGCATGGCCAGGATTTGCAAAGGTTTGTCTCTACTCTGCATTAAAAACGTTGACAGAGGCCCACCCCCCAGTTGGGTCTGTGAAAGAGCACAGGGAGAAGACTGATGAATAAAACACACTTTAGTCCGTCCTTTCTCTTGATCTATGGCCCACCTTGTCCCCAGTGTACTGCATGGACTCTGATTTGGCTTGGAGGCAATATATACTGCATTAATATTGAACTGTACATTATAAATTAACTGTAATGTACTCTAACGTGCACATAAGCTAGGGGCATTGGCCCACAGTTTACATTAGCTCGACTATAAGAGTTGAAGGTATTTAGAAATTCATCCTTTAAAAACCTTCTTATATTTAGACTATATTTCATTCAAATTTTTCAAAAACAATACAAGTAATGTCTTTAGTTTCTTATTGCTTTTGAATAACTCTTTGTCATTATCAAGACAAGATCAGAAGGGTGAATGGGATGCCCAGTATAGCCGTTGCCGTTGGAGAATAAAATGTTTTTACAATGATTTTGTGTTGCTAGGTGGAATAACTTTTTGCGTATTCAATTCATGCATGTATGCCCTAACTGGATGAATGTCTAATGAGAATGAAAAACATTCATAACTCGATTTTCTAATGTGCTCCTGTACTCTTTTACAGACTCAACTACTCCAAATACAATAAAACAAATAAAGAGATATCGAAGAAAGGAAAAAAAGAGTTGCTGGATGATCTCAAAGCCTCCTAATAATCTTTCTGATCTTGCCCTGAGGGTGGACTCGTGTCTTTTTAACAGACTTCCAGTATATTAGGGTTGAAATGAAGACAGTCACTGAAATGGCGATGGAGACCAGGGTCAAGCAAATCCCAAACACAGCCCCCGGACGTTTTCTTAGGCCCAAGACATATGAGACAAATCTGGATTTGACCTGAAAACATAACAATGGCATGCGTTTGAAATTGTGCTTTGCTGTATTGTTTTAACTGAAGTTGAGCATCTGCTGGTTCAAACTGCTAAACAGAAGCTTGCATACATGGTTGATTTAGTCCTTTAAGTAAAATGGTTCATATTAGCTAACTCAAGACTCTTTAATGAAACAGCAGATTTAGCCATTTAGCAGATGTTTACATCCAAAACTGCAAGAGAAACATTAAACTTGGCTATTTTCAAAAATAAGAAAGTGCAAAATCAATGTGCGTGTTGTGCTAAATCATGTTCTGCAACAACAACTCACTCCCCGCAAAAAAATCCCTTAAAAGCTGGACCACTGATGTCTTTGTTCCCAGTTTTGGGTTCTCCAAATCAAACCAATTAGGTTTTTATTCCCGCTTTAAGTCACATGTCCTTAGCGAGCAGGTCTAGTTGAGGCCCCTTAATTAAGGATACCTACAGGTGGACTACATCCACGGTCGACCAAGCTCTGTGCCTTCAGGCTGGGAGTCAAACAGGCAAACCCCAAACCTCACACCTAGTTTTCATCGTAATCTATAAACACGTTTTAACCACAACCAAGCCTGCCTCTGAGAGTGTGAGGCAGGCTCACAATCGCATTGAATGAGGACTGTCATGTTTTTAATGTTTTTTTTTGTTATCCCATTGTATTTTCTCTTCCTTTTACAGATATACTTGTTAAATATATATTTTTAAATCAATATTTTTTAATTAATATTAATGTCTTGTAATTTCTGTTGTGACACCCAATGTCCTGTCTGGAATTAGTAAAGTTCTTCTTTATCTTAATCACAGGCACATAAAATCCCCAATAATCCACAAAAATATAATATATTTTATATATAATTATTTTATCCCAATGCTATACCTGATCAGCCCATTCCTTTAATTATTTATTTACTTTATGTATTGCAGTGTTGTTCCGCTTGTTGGACCGACTATTCATATCTGCATTTGGATATCTGTTTTAAAGGAGACATATTATACCACTAGGTGTGAGTGGGATTAGCCTTACAAGCCGTTTCAAAAATCGTCCCCATATGACATCACTAGTGGGCGTGTCCACCTAGATCTGTGCTGGATAGATCAGTCCACCAGCCTACCCAGTGGACTGAGGTAAACGTTGCTTATCTACCCAGCACAAATCTAGATGGACACGGCCACTAGTGATGTCATATGGGGCAGATTTTCGAAATATATATAACGTGTCTCCTTTAAATTTGTATATGTTCGAATCAGGGCGTCATTGAAAAAGAGAGCCTGCTCTCAACGGCCTTTCCCTGAATAAATAAAGGTTTATTAATAACACTAGAACTCACGGCTTCGGTGATGTCGATCTTCAGGACGGCCGTGGTGCTGAAGGAGGGCTGGCCCTGGTCGCGGGCCTGCACCACCACGGACCAGATGCACTCCTTCTGATTGGTGATGTTCTGGACGATGGCCATGGACTTGACGTAGGACTTGAGGACGATCTCCCCCGTGGACGTGTTGATGTCGAAGATGTTGTCGGGGTCCGCCTTCATGATGGAGTACTCGATGACGTTGTTGGGCTCCTCCGCGTCCTCGTCCACGGCCTAAGGGCGGGGGTTAAACGTTAAAGATGTTTCTGACTCTCTGGGCGATGTGCCAACTATGGTCGCTCAATATAATAATGTCAATCTTTTTGTCTAATTTGACCGTTTAACTCTCAAAGGAGATACATCTGAAAATGGTGGACAAAAAAACATGAATTTCTTTCAAATGGGCCACTTCAAAAGTTGACGCATATAAGTGTGATGTGCTCCGGACATGGACGCCGAGCTAAAATGTCTGAGCATTGACACTGAGAGAGACTGACATGAACTGAAACAACCAAAACATTTCATCACACTACGTGATGCAACGGTGGGTGTAACGGCCGTACGCTCGCAAACAGCGTGATTAAACGTCTGCAGGAAATGACCTCAGAGTGAGGAGCCCCGCCCCTTTAGAAGGCGCCCCCACCTGTATCGTCACGGGAGCGTCCGATCACCATGGTCTTCTCCAGCAGGTTCTGGTTGAAGGCGGGCGAGTGGTCGTTGAGGTCCAGCACGGTGACGAACACCTCCGCCAGGCTGTACTTCCCCTCTGTGTCCTCCGCCTTCACGTAGAAGTTGTACTTGGAGCGCAGCTCGGCGTCCAGGCTGGCCCACGGCTGGGTGTAGATGATGCCTGATGCCGGCTGGATCAGGAACCTGGAGACCGGAGAGGGGAGAGGCTGAGAAGCTGTGGCTTGTGGACGAATTTAGAATATAGTTTCTATAGGCTGCAGGCCATCTTGGTTTTCCAAACGCCAGCGGGTGGGGAGATTCCCCACCCAGTTTCGAAAAACAAAATGGCCGCTACGTGAATAAGGCCTATGGTGGTGGTGTTTATGCTGTGGGCTTGGGAGACATTAGTGTGTCGCAGCAGGGGATAAAGTGGGTTGTCTGGGGGCTGTACTAAATACACAATTAAAATATACGCATGCTCATATGCTTTGTCTTTTTCTAGTGCATATCACTAGAGAGTAGAATAAGGTTTAGCTCGTCAACTGTGCCATTTTAGAATGCAGAAATTGCCAATAGACGTCACCATACCTTTTTCCCTGAGTGACGTGGTGACCTACTGTGACCGTCACATGCCAGGTAAGTGGAAGCAGAGAGCACACAGACTATTTTCTCCACCAATCCTATTAGCGTATTAGCGAAGACGAGCTAGCGACAGGAACACATGAGGATAACCAGGCTGAGGCATTGGGAGATAGAGCAAGAACCATCATGTTGCTAGCTTACTCATTGTTGGTTGGACTCATTTAGCTGACATGATTTACATTTCATTACAACACACGTGGGAAAAAGGGACAGAATTGATCCCTATTTATTTCTGCCAGGACTCATCATAAAATATATGTGGTTGAAGTAGACAGAACCGGATTTAACATCAGTATAAAGGAGAGGAAAGTAGAATATGTCTACCATGTTGGAGATAGTGTGAGGGAGGCGTTAACACGGGTGAAGACAGAGCTGTCTAAAGATTAAGTATGAGGGCGTATGACACTAGGGCATGTGGTTCTCATTCATGGTTCCTCATATATCTTGGTGAAGATCACATCAGTGGCTTACTTCCAAGCACTGTTTTCTGTTGAGGCATTGTTATGGGATTGTTTGACAATGTATTGTGTGACCAGATTCTGGGTGGGAATTGTGCGACCAGATTCTGGGTGGGAATCGTGTACTTTTCTTTGACAAATTGTTGATATTCAGGGTAACCTAATATAAAAGGGTTAAGGTTTAGCGTTTCACGAAGGACAAACACACCCCGACGTGGATGAGCGATGGAAGATCTGTGCAGTGATAGAAACAAACCGGCATGGAAGAAAGTACTGGAAAATGAAAAGAAAGCGAGAGAGAGACTATGATAAAGACTAATGGAGCATACAATGTACTCACAGGTCAGCTCCAGAGCCATAAATGGAGTATCTAACTTCACCCCATCGACCCGAGTCTGGATCTGTAGCCTGGAGTAGAGGAAGGGAGAGACAAAACAGCGTTAGCAAGAGAGAGAGCGAGAGAGAGAGAGAGAGACAGAGAGAGAGAGAGAGAGAGAGAGACAGAGACAGAGAGCAGAGAGAGAGCGAGGAGAGAGAGAGCGAGAGAGAGAGAGCGAGAGAGCGAGAGAGAGAGGAGAGAGAGAGAGAGAGAGAGAGAGAGAGAGAGAGAGAGAGAGAGAGAGAGAGAGAGAGAGAGAGAGAGAGAGAGAGAGAGAGAGAGAGAGAGAGAGAGAGAGAGAGAGAGAGAGAGAGAGAGAGAGAGTTAAAACAAGAGTACAATTCATTCAGAATGTATTTCTTAGGGTTTAGGGGACTCTGAGGCTCAGTCGGCTAAACCACATGTTCTGTGGCTGTGACGTTGAGTTTGACGGCTTACACCGTGCAGCAGGCCAACTCATTTTTCTCTCAATCTATTGGTCTAAATCTGAAAAAAAATAACTTTGATGCCTAAAAAACGTATAATCCTTCCATTAAAAAATAAAGAGATCTGCCATTTTTAATTCCTCAGCTGACGTGAATGAACGGTGGGGGAGTAGGGGAGCCGAACGCTGCCATGGAATTAGTCTTACACTGAACGGGTCTTTGGGTGGGCCGTCGCGGGAGAGAGAGTTAGGGGGGTCGGTTAAAAAAAGAATTGGACTCAATGTCGCATGAAACGTCATCATCATCATCCCCAACATCCTCGTCAACTGTCGTCATCATCGCGTTAGAAGCTAATCTCTCAGTGCAGGACTGTCTGGCAGTGGCCTATCTGTCTGTGTGCTCAAGGTCACTGGCTGGCTGCGCTTTTATATTTCTATCTGATTGAAATTGCCTGAGATCGCAGCGATGAGCCTCTGCAGCGTTCATGCATGGGCAGGGTTTAGCAGTGATCTGCCCCTCCCCTCCTGTTGCTTTGTAGCTCCTGCTAAATGTTGACTCACTGTGCTGACGGGAAACAGGGACTCCGGTGGCCTATTTGACGTGAGCTACCCCTCTGTTATCTTTGTGTTAAGGTGAATTTTAAGCCATGTAGAACCATAACAAAATGAGCTTGGTGTATGTATTTTATGTGTTTGTTTTGATATCAGGGATGTTTGAGTTGGAAATCAACCAATGAAATGTCCCGTATGGCCTTCAGAATGCAGTAATAATCGACCAGAATAGAACAGCACAATTTTTTTTCGCGGCAAAGCATTAGCAAAAACAAAAAGCCGGGTATTTTGTATTACACAACAAAAATGAAAGTGATAGCCATCTGGCAGCTTCTCTCCTCTTTCGTCTCTTACGCAAACCGCCCCAAAACATCCTCAATCGGGGAATTAACCTCTTTTTTTTGGTGTATCTTTACATATTTAGCATTCTGTTTTGGCTGTGTTTTCAACAGTGAGAGGGGCAGTTTTTTTTAGAGCCAGGTCAGACGAACGCTCTCTTACAGTAACTGAGACGACATTGGAGCCCCCGGGGGAGTTCTCGGGGATCCTGGCTATGTAGTAGTCGGAGGAGAACTTGGGAGCGTTGTCGTTGGTGTCCAGCAGGTGGATGATGATGTCGGCTGTGGCGCTGAACCTCTCTGGGGTGTCGACCTCCACCGCCAGAAGCTGAGACCACGACAACGTGTTAGCAATGTAATTTTAGTATTATCGTTTAGACATTTTCATCATAAGCGACTTGTTGTGAATTGCTTGTTGCGACAGTGAATTGTTTGGGATGATTGTGAATATTGAGCAGGTAGAGGCTTAAAATTGACTAGTTGTGAACCCGGAATGGTTCAACTTGGGGTCAAACTGCTTTACAATACATTCCAATACACTTATCCCGCCTCCCAAGTGCCATCATGTTTGGAGTTCAGATTCCGACCTTGTAGGTGAGGAACTGGTATTTCTCGTAGTCCATGGAGGAAGAGTCGTCCACCAGTATGGTGACTTGGGCCTCGTTGAGCACTGTCTGTGGGACCACTCTCAGCATTCTCCCCGGACCAATCAGCCGCAGGTTGAATTTAGCATTAGCCCCCTGCAAGCACGCACCATAGACACAGTAGTTAGCATTCTCAGCTAATACACAACAGTTACCATTGGCAAAACAACAACACGACATCATCAACAGCCAACATTGATGGCTAATACACGATATTAAGCATTGACCAAAAAACAACATTTGAAGTTACAATACCACAAAATGGATATGCTAAAATTAGAAAGAGCAGAACTCGGCCAACCCATGATAATTCAAACATGAGCTTATGTAATCAACATTTGTTATAATAACAGCATGAGTGAAAGAGACGGCGATAATCCCTGTAGTGTTGTCCATTCAATCAAAATAAAAGCTGTGTCTGTCTTTATTGTATTATCCATGGGACGGAAACCAATAGCCTACTTTTCCCTATCCCATTTTTATTAATGTCTGAGCACAGTATTGGAGGTTATGTCTGAATGGCAGTAGGGTCATAAAGTTACACTTGCATCCGCTTATAAAGGAGCACAATCATTTTTACTTGTTTTAGTCTTACTTTTATAATGTACGTAGGTGATTTCACTGAGGAATATGTCAATCACTATTGTAGTGACGAATGAGCTTTGCTGCAAATTTATGTTAGTCTCATGAGCATAATATCACAAATCCCCAACCTATTTCAATCCACTACTATAGTCACAAATTCAATACAGTTTATCAAAATTCTATTCCATTAATGGCCAAACATATGCTACCTCCAATTGTAGCAAAGTAAAGCAGCATCGAGCGTCTCTCTATCTGCAATATATCGGGCCATAACTAATATGCTATGCTTTTATGTTATGCTAAAATGCTATGCTAACAATATGCCATGTCAACAGACTATTAACAGCTAACACTGTGAGCGACGTCTCCACCTGATCCGAGTCATTGACGGTGATCTTCAGGCCCCTGAGGATCTCCCCCTCAGGGGGGTGTTCATTCATGGTCAGCTGGAAGGTGTTCTGGGGGCCGTGCTCCCCGTAGAAGGTGGGCGGGTTGTTGTTCAGGTCCACCACGCGGATCACCACGGGGGTCGTCCCGTAATCCAGCAGTTTGCCATTCTCCCCCACCTCTGAGGCCTATAGGGCACACGAAACAAACAACAACACACAAACATTTACATCACTGTTTTGTATTGTCCTACATTGATGTTGTCCTGCATTGGTAATATTTTGCGTTGCTTCGGAGGTTGATAAAATGCGGGTTACATAGTCTTTATTTGTGTCTTCTTACCCGAACAATTATGTTAAAGATCTCTCTCTTCAGATTGCCGGGCTGAGTGAGCAGCGTGATGCGGCCGCTGGTCTTGTTGATGCCAAACACACCGTCGTCTCCTGCAGAGACAAACAGCACACAAACCACAGGTCTGTCACAGCAGGCTCAGCCTACGCTTACATCGATAGCGACTTACAGTGATTTCCGATCCATTAATGAGCGTTAAGAAGTTCGAAAACATACACAACAATGCCTAGAGTTGGGACGAGTACATGTCTAGATAGGGTAAATGAAGTACCCCCGGATAAAACCAATTGCCCACTAAGGGGTGGTCAGACTGTAAGAGTAACTAGTATTTCAATAAACAGATACATTTATCCAAAGTGAATACAGTGACTTCAGATACATGTTAATAAGCCGGTAGGCCTTCGGCATCTTGCTCAAGGATGCACTACACTGCAGACATTGGGGATCGAAGCCATGACCTTTCGCCTGGGAGTCCAACCCCCTCATTGTGTCACCT
>OLKM01000158.1:352687-382687 GCA_900291075.1 Melanogrammus aeglefinus
AGCCAGGTAGAAGCTAATCTACAACGGCTATTGGAGCCTGAAGCCCCCTGCCTGCTCTATCCCTCTGACTGGGATTACAGGTGAGTTACGTCAGTGTCCTAAAATACCCTTTCTGTGTAAAGGGAGGGACATGCCTCGTCTCTGAAATGCTATACCATCATAACAATTGCAAGAAACCCGACATTAACAAGCCTATAACACAAATGCAACAGATGAAAAAACAATATAATAGCAATAACAGTACAATAGTTAGAGACAATATAAACACTCACATGTGACTGCTAGGAAAGTTAGCAATGATAGAATTGAATAGCAAAGGAACAAAAAAAAGAGGACAAACTTAACGTAAATGCATTCACAATGAACCGTTAACTTAAATGACAAACCGAACATCATAGATTATTCTAAATATATCATCCATTTTTTTAACAGTTTTCCTCTTGTCTATGATTTTTTCGTGAACAACTCACCAATGCAGAAGTGCACCACTGTGACAACAATTGAAAAATGTAACTTCTTCGCAATCTTCATCCTAAGGAACAAGATGGTTGAGTCGCACCATGAAGAAAGACGGCCGGAAAGAGAGTGTTTGGCAGGTAATGTCCGTGTCGAGGAAGGTGATTGCAATCCGCTAGAGCAAGAGGTAGATCTTTGCACCAGTGATCACTAGAAAGGCTGAGACAGTCTCTAACAGGTTAATCCAATGACACATCTTAGTCTCACGAAGGGCCACTCATTGGGCCTTACAGTCACACCAGCACAGATCCTCACAGAGGAAAGAAGGACAAGGCCTTGGGCAAACATGCTCAGTGTTGACAGGTATTCTGTTGTACATATTTGTTAGCATAAAGTTTAGAAATGTGTACAATTATAAAAATGATTATGCATGATCTTTTGCAGCCTAATGTGTAAGCTTTTGAATGCCAACATGTTATTGGTGGTCAATTTCTTTGGTCTTTTAAACTTTTTTTTTACTAAATAATAGGTTTACCTGCATTATATATCTATTTGTTTATAAAGATGTTATGGAATATAACGTAATACCTCTATTACCTCTATTTTATTATTTTTTATATTATTTTGGTAAATATCATGCCATAATGTAGCATACGATTGTTTTAATAAAAAGTCAAAACATTCAATACATTACACAACAAAAGAGCTCTTTGTATTCAACAGTTTTTCTCATGTTTTACAACTTTACTGCAAACATGTTCATTAACTTGATACGACGAGGACATGGTTGTTTTTGAAATTAAAAAAAAATACTGGTGGTGCCGTGTCTGGCTCCCCAATGCACATGGCAGGAGGCTTCAACCTGTCCATCAACTCTTATCATAAGTCTACTGGTGGCTGTGCCTATAGTGCCCAGCATCTGCTCTGCAGGCCATAGCCATCTGTCCACCTCAGAAACAAACTGAAACAACCTCTACTTTATATAATAAATATATGAATTTCAATTGATGTGATTGCCATCCATGGCATAGGTAAATGCAGTGTTCTCTGTTTTCATTAGAAAATGACGTTGGGGTTTTATCACAAAACTTGGAAATGAAGGATTTATGGGACTGTGGAACAAGTTAAGATTGTTCAGAGGTTCAACAGGATCTTTGATTATATTTCATTATTTCTTTCCCTCTTTCGTTTTTTATTTATTTCCGTCTCACCAACAAGTGCAGAGTTGAAAAACCTTATCACACTGGCAAGTTTCCCGTGGTATTTAAGGCACTGAGGCTTAATGGCGTTGTTTGATAATCTTAATCAGCTGCGTGGGGCATACTACAGCAGGCAGGTGTTGCATAATTCTCCACCACTGATCCTATTTCCACAGATAACATCCACCACAACAACAAAGATCACTTTGTGGTCCACACATCTGTTGGCTGCTCATGCAGGCCAGGTTTCGAAACCTACCGTCAAAGAATAGACTACAGCATGTGACCTAAAGAAAAACGCAAAGCATCGAAAAAGAATGTGGTAACACTTGACAGAAAAGTTACATTCATTAACCATGACATAACGATATCAATGCAGTAAATAGCATTGGTTAACAATGAATGGATTAACAGTTAACTAAGCGTCTAGTAATCATTGGCTAATGGTTTTCATGTTTACTAAGGTAGTAGAAGGTTAGATGTGCTATATAATAATGGTTATTACGGCATTAACTAATTTTAAGTAATAATGGTAATTGAACTGAGTTGGAGTGCAATTTGGTCTCAAATCATACGCGTGATTTCAAAATCGAACGAGTGCGCAGTTGATTAATTGAGTATGATTTGAGACCAAAATTGCATGACATGAAGTTCAATTACCACTTTATTATATTCATTATGAAATCACACAACAAGAATAGAAAAAAAGAATACACTTTTTTAATAGAAAGAATATTACACCAGAAACCGATTAAATTTACAAGCGGAACCGGAAACGCAGATTTTTTTGTTACAATTATCTGCAAATGGCTTTTCTGTCCTTATTTTGTAGCAATCTGATTGGCCAATGGCTTTTGATACTTGCATCTGACTGGCTGCACTATTTTATTGCCTACTTCTGAAAAAGGATGCGATTTAGAGTTCAAAGTGTGCGATTCGTGAAATATTCGCACTGCTGAGAGCCAATCAGATTGCTAGAATTGACAGTGATTTCAAAAGGAATGTAATAAATGGTTAAATAATGTACCTTTATTCTAAAGTGTTGCAAAGAAAATAATATGTTAACAGTTAGTTGCATTGTAGTACAACACTGTAGTGCAGATACCATTCAGTAACATAAAACCAACTGTTTTATAAAACCGTAATTATTGCTCTGAAAACACCGTTCCAGTGTAGACACGAACAAACGAGAAAACAAATGTTGATCTGAAAGAGAATGGATGCGTTTGCATGCTAACCTTACACATTGCATACAAAGGATAAACCTTTTTCTGTGCATTTTTATGCAAGGGAATCAAATCTGCTTTCTAATCCATCTGGCATAGGCCAAATACTACACATCGACCCTTAACCCCTAAAGAACAGGCCAGTCTGTCTGGTGGGGGTGAGAGTGACTAATGAATGAATTACTTACACAGGGACACTTTTACACAAAAGAGGGTTGAATACAAAAGTAAGTATATGTGCGAAAGATGTTAACACCCTTCAGACAAGACACATACATATGTAATTTGTCCTTTGTCCATTGCAGCAACCCCGAAGGGCACAGACCAGTTCATGAGATATACATGTTAGTTCTAATTTTTTTCAATCTAATATAAATAATCTATAATAATAAGTGAAAAAATTGCAATGTGATTGCTGTGTAAAGTTATAGGTCGATTTTTGTACAATCACTCAGCCGACAGCAGAGACCACCTACCGACCAAACAGTGAGTGACAGTGGGCAAGGCCCTGGTTTCAGGTTTAAATCCCGGACTGCTGGCAGATGGCAGCGACCTTCAGATTAACCCGCTGCGCTCTACAACCCATGCTCAGCTTGTAAGGCAGCCCGGGCCAGTCTGTGGTTGAGACCCCGGGTCATTCAGAAGCTCAGAAGTTAAGACTTTTGGTTCACCAAGACCATGTACTAAAGAAATTACAACTACATGTGATCTCAGAGTATTAATGTTGTATGATTGGTTAATATCAGTTATCCTAAAAACACCTGTCTGGGGAAAAGTAAGTATTGTCTGATTTTATCAGGTGGACTTTTTGTAAAAGATAAATACCCAACACAGTCCTCCAATGAGCAAATTCCTAAATAAATCTAAACCAGTGATTTGAATATAATATGACGAGGGGGGTTGATCGACACAACTCTTTTGCCCATCTCGTCATCTTCTTACTTTCTTATCCCCTGTCTACAAACACCCCAGCATGCACTGGCCCATGGGAAATCTCACCGGGAGCCCAACACAAAAAACATCAGCATCCCTCACTCTGCATCGTCTGGGGAGATTAGAGACGTCAACGCACAGCCATGACAGACCTTCGTCAAATAGGATCAGTGTTGCCTCTTTTTTTCCCCTCACTCCCTCCATTCTTATCTGCCTAAATCTACCATCGTCAGGCCATCGCAGGACGATATCCCATGATATCATGTCTGGCGGTGCTCAAAAGCGGTATGGTCCCATGTCATGGGAGACATGGAACGTAATAGACTTTTCAGTCAAGAAACAATACAGATAGGACAGGGAAATAAACATGGTGATGATAATAATAATATTATCACACAAGAGGATATTTCTGACAGTTCATTGATATAATTTCAAAAGTAAATGTAATAAATAATAATAAAAAAGTAGCATGCATAACCTATCCTATTATAAATAGGTTGATCTTCCAGGATATTTCTAGGTATAAGATTATTTTTTAAGAAATGATTTGTGTTTACAATTCCAAACAGGTTGTTTATCAGGATAACTAACCTGTTGTTGTGAATACAATAATCTTGAATGTGCTCCAAAATGTCAGGGTAACAGGAAATAACAGGAAATAGATGTTAGGAAAAATTATGAACATTAAATAATGTTACCGGTTTGGTATAATTTTGCTTATCTATGAATAACCTGTGAATCCAGAATACCTGAGCTCAAGCTACCCATTGGACTTCACTGTTTTGGATTATCATTATTATTAATGATAATCTGTGGTGCGGTTTGCCAGGGGTGGAAGGGTTATACTTTTAGTTCTGCTCCACCCCCAAAACTAGGTCACTCTTTTAATCCCACCATGTACAGTAGAGACAGATCAAAAGTAGTCTTTTCGTTTTTGTCATAGACAGCTTAGTGTTAATGGAAACAGTCAGTTTCTCTTAGCAATAATATACAATATTTTCATATCTGTTACTCGTTTAGTGTATTTGTATTTATTTTCTATCAAAGAGCAAAGCTACTTTTTTTACCACGCTACGAAATTTACCAAACATGAATTGTAGGCATATTTCTTAGCGTGGGTATGTTAACACTACATAGGGCCTAAATAAACCTTCTTGCTGAAAGGTACCGGTGATGCGGATTCTTGTCCGTTGCTGCCACCAGGTGGTCAAAAGAAGTAGATGTGCTTCCATTTTTTCATTCATTCATTCACTGAATAGCCATACCAGAAAAAAATTGAAGAAAAATGATATTAGATTTAAAGATGTATAATTAATTGCTTTGAAAATCAAATGAAAACAGTTTGTTAAAATTGTGTAGGAAATATATATAGGTAGCAAATTAAAGATAACCTATGGAACAGTGCTGCCGATAAAGGGATGGGTTTGGTGCCACAACCAGTAATCTAGGTATGCAATCGGACGTTACTGTGAATAAACTAAATACAATCAGGCCAAATGAAGAAAAGCAGTTTCCATGCAACAGGTTTTAGAAAGATAACGTCCACAAGCCCTTTTTTTGTGGAAAAAAACAACCAAAAAAGACCCAAGGACTCCTTGTAAATTGGGCACCACGTGACCGTGCGTGCATGTACGGGGACTGAGGACAGCGTGTACACGGCTCCCTGTGTAACCTCGACTACTGAGCAGCTGGGCGCAGGAAAAGTTACGGCAAAGTTCTTCATTTAATGCGATTTGATTCCACTTTCACCGTTGCGACTTTCCCTAAAGCCATGCCGAGATGTACAACGGCCACCGTAGCCTATTCATGAAAAAACGCGTTTCATCCTTTCTTGAGATGAAATAAAAAAAGTTAACTTTTATTGTTACGCATTCGGACATTTCAGTGGGAGACGACATGTGTATTAGAACACCTCCCTGAGGGAGCGACGAGTTCCTGAAGACGCAGAAGCTTGGTACAATTTTCGTCCCTATTTCTCTTCACATGGGGGAAAGGATCCGGCATCTGTGGATACAATGGAGCAGTGTGTAGCCCCCAATGCAAAGACAATGCAGCAAGATCCTACGAGGGACACTCGGATGTATGATAGTGAACTGTGGCTCTACTGCCGAGGAGCCAGATAAAGGTTTGTAGCTTGGTTTCTTTACCTTCCGCACCTTTTCCTGCATCTTTCTCAGGCTGTGCGTGTAAAACCAGACCAGCTCGGACACGACAGGCTATATTACACGCCAATAATCTAACAGGTTTTTTGTGTGTTATTTGCCAATCTAAAGAAACATAAGCAACATTATGAGATGCATACAAAATAATGGTGACCAGTCCGAATGAAGTGGAAAGTAGGCCTATATCTTCAGCGTAAGCAAGGGAGATCCTTACGATATTGTCAGTGCGACCACCTATCACACACCTCCCCCTATCCACACACACAAGGGGCTTGTGTGTTGAATGAAATGTTGTTACTTTGGGTATGTGGGTTATATTTTTGTAATGTCAAAGAAACACACATCGATTAATAGACTAATTCAACATGACGATGAAGATGATGTATAATAAAATAAATAAATACCATCACAATTATCAGTTAAATTCGAAAAACTAGTGGGCGATGGAAGCTTATCATCAGCCATTTAGTCAACGGCATCTCCATGTGGAACTGCCTCAAGGCCTTGAAGGCAACCAATAACGTAATATGTAGGCCTACTGAGATGATAAACACGGTGATGTGTATTTCTGCTCCGGCAGAAATTGCCAAACGCTTCAGTGAGTGTTGAATATGCAAAACTCCTCCGCCGCAAACGCGCCTTCAGCCTGACAGTTTGATGGCTGTGGTGGAATAAGCTCAGATTAAACTAGTTTCACAGAAGCATCATCGTAGGATTATACGCAAGTGTCACTCATAACACCAATTATGTGTCCGCTCCTTTTATGTACCAAGGCACGAGTACTAGTCTAAACTAGTGAATCTCTTCTACCCGTGCCGTGGTCCATAGAAGGAGCAGACCCATAATTAGTGTTATGAGCCACACTAGTGTTTGTAGGCTACTACGATGACGCCTCTCACACATGAACTCATCAAAGGCTTGAAAAGTGTCTTCTCCGTTATTTGCAGAGATCCCACTGAGTCTCCCTGATTTGACAGGTCCAGCAGGAACTGCTAATCATTAAAGAGATACTGTATGTGTTTTGGCATCATTGCGCTTGCTGAAAGATATTTGCTGATGACTGTTTATTGAGGCTCGTATGTTTGGCATGAGGTGAGGAATATACATTGCAATGCTCTATATATGTCTGGGCCTGGAAGGATTATAGACCCTATAGCCCTTCCAGGCCCAGGCATGTTAGTAGCGTGAGCTCATCCTGTACACATTAACAATTGTATTTATCAGGAAGAAAAACTGAATGGGACTATTCACATGCCCGTGCCTGTACAACGTTTAACTCTGTTTCACTTCTGCTGCTTTATGGGCGGTTGTGATTCATGTAAGGTAACCTTCCGGGCATCTGCAAACGCATTAATAACAGGCAATACCTGAAAACCTTTGCCGTTTGATACATTTATTCAAATAGATTGTGGATTTGTTCCCTCTGTATTTGCATACTCCAAGGGATGTTTTGGTTAACATGCTATAACAAGCCTACAGATTATCCATATGACGTATTATGTATCTCTATGTACTAACATTATCACTTACATCACATTAAAATTAGGGTAGGTGGCTTGGTGACACCGAAAGGGAAATCTAGATTAAGTAAAGCTCCCACCCATCCTCCCTTCAGGCCTGCCTCCAAACCCACTCCCCAGAAACAGGCGATTAGCTAACTAGCTTCAGCAAAAGGTATGCCTTAGTCTTGTGGAAGACTCTGGTCATGTGCAATGAGAGCACACAATCAGTGCACAGGTGCACAGGTAAGTATGTAGAACAAATTATTTGCTTACCAGGTCATTTCCCTAAGGGCCTGCGACAGCCACAGACACCACATTGTTTGCTTTTTTGGACAAAGCATTTTTTATCATGGATTGCTGTTGGTGTGTAAAGAGTATATATACAAATATGACAAAAAAAGTTTCTAAAATAAGTCACCCGTGCTTGCTTATTATGCCCTAACATTGGACTTATCTTGGATCATCTTAGTTTGCTTTAATGTTTTTACATTGAGGAGTAATCATGGCCTTTTTTCCTGATTCCAGACTCGGGCTTCGTCCTGACAAGACATGACAAGAGCGCTGAGAACTGAGTGAGCTGACGTATGCACGACAGCCCCCCGATCTATCAACACACAACTCCAACGGTCTCTCTTTGGTCAATCCAAGAATCACCACTCATTATGAAGACCAAGTATGCCATCGTCTTCATCTTTATCGTGGCCCTGGTCATCATCGAGAAGGAGAGCAACATACTGTCAAGGTATTGGGATGAATCAACCCTGAATGGTGAAATGCGTTTATTTTCATGAACCACAATGGTTAGGCTCTTGAGGAAGACAAGGGTGTTTTGGTAAGAAACCTTACACCAATTGAACCAATAATAATGCTGTTTACCCCTTCCTGTTAGGGCCACCAATAAAACCCTAAAACAATTATAAAGGAGGGCTGTCATTTCCTAGGCTGGTCGCAAATGTCCAGAGACAGACTCATTCCTTGGCTAGTATAAACCAATACAATACTATTTAGTCATTTAGGAGACGCACTTATCCAAAGCTAATAATAAGTCATTTTAATATATGCCATTGATTGATTAGGAAGTAGGGGTTTAACATTTTGCTCAGGGATCACCTACAGGAATGCTGTGGACATTGGGGTTTGAACACAGAACCTTATGGGTGGGAGTCCAACACCCTAACCACTCGGCAATCATGTAATTTCAATAAGGGCTGAAATCTGAAATCTTACGAAACAACTCAATTGTATCGGGGACATAATGTGTGTGCGCTTTTGATCCATGATAATCCATTGCAGAACTCTCAATAGGGTGTCTGATAAGCTGACCCAGAGGCAGACTCCACTGCAGACGTCATCCAGCCCCATGTACGAAAACGAAACGACCCAAAATGCCCTCGCTGACGACCAGGACCCGAGAGATAGAGCTATGGGAAACTACAACGCCAGCGACCCTCACAAGCACATCCTGCTCATGGCCACCACCCGGTCGGGCTCCTCGTTTGTGGGGGAGTTCTTCAACCAGCACGGCGGGAACATGTTCTACATGTTCGAGCCCCTCTGGCACATCGAGCGCAAGCTGGCCGACGCGGCGGAGAGCGGGAACGTCACGGGGTTGACGGAGATGTACCGGGACGTTCTCCAGGGGCTCTTCCTGTGTGACTTCGGCTCTCTGGAGAGGTACATCTCGCCGCCTCCCCAGGATCACGTCACCGCAGCGCTGTTCCGCAGAGAGTCCAGTTCGTCGCTCTGTGAAAAGTCGGTTTGCTCTCCCTTCGTTAAGGACATTTTCGAGAGGTATAGTGTTTTTTTTTCTTCGGTGGCTATTCTGTTGATGTACTTATTTGCCGTTATTTGCCGTTGCACTGTACTTATTTGAGTTATTTGCCGTTAAAAAATAATAACACATCTACAACTGTCGTCGTCGCAGGTACCACTGTAGGACCCGCCGTTGTGGCCCACTCAACCTGACCCTGGCGGCCGAGTCCTGCCTGTCGAAGAAACACCACGCCATCAAAACCGTGCGCGTGCGGCAGCTGGAGACGCTCCGGCCCCTGGTGGAGGACCCGCGCCTGGACGTCATGGTGATCCAGCTGGTCCGAGACCCGCGGGCCGTCCTGGCGTCCCGCATGGTGGCCTTCTCGGCCCAGTACCAGACGTGGAACTCCTGGGCGCAGGAGGGCGACGTGCCCGAAGACGTGGAGCAGGTGAAGCGCTTCAAGGGAACCTGCGACCAGATCAAGATGTCGGCGGAGCTGGGCCTGGGTCTGCCCAGCTGGCTGAAGGGACGCTACATGCTGGTGAGATACGAGGACATCGCGCACTTCCCCATGCAGAAGGCGGAGGAGATGTACAAGTTCACCGGGATCCCGTTCAGTCCCCAGGCCAAGAACTGGATCCTTAAGAACACCCAGACCACCAGGGGGGCGAGCGGGGTCTACTCCACGCAGAAGAACTCCTCGGAGCAGGCGGAGAAGTGGCGGTATCGCATCCCCTTTAAGCTAGCCCTCGTGGTGCAGAAGCTGTGTGGACCCGCCATGAAGATGTTCGGGTATAAGTTTGTGGATAGCGAAACGGCGCTGCTGAACAGGTCCCTAAGTTTGCTGGAGGAGAGACAATTTGGCTTCTCACAGGATTGACCCGCGAAGCTAGGACCAAACAGGATGTAGGACGGTAAGCAACAGGGAAGGAGATTGAGGTGGATTTTGTGCGTACCAAGGTGTAGGTAAACAAGGGTCAGACGATGAACTGCATACTGACTCCGACTGGATATTTTTGGATCATATTTAACTTTCCATTTGACCATGAAGATGCAAAGAAATTAAAGCTTTGTCGTTTCGTGCCTAGTGTAAACGTAAGGGATGTAGTGCACTTGAGGCCCAGTTCATGTTTTAAATGGGAAACTTGGAAAAAGAAGATAAGTATTTATTGTGAGATTTTAAGCTCTTTGTCTATATTTTATATGATTAGGCTTGAGGAGTCGCTTTCACTGCCGAGTGAAACCATAACCGCACCGCGACCACCACATGTCCAAAGCCCTGGAGGCGCTTCGTCGGAGCGGTTAAATGGTCAGGAAACTCTATTCGCTTGGAGATAGTTAGGTTTACCGTACTAAGTTTGAAATTTTTTTTTTTTAAGTCATCCACGATTCAAGATGGATACGTTTAGGTGTAGATTACAAGGTTGGTCAGGCAAAAGGGTTAGAAAGGGAATCCTAAACTTATACCCAAAGGTAAAAGACAGGTCACTATGACGTGATCTCTATGTGAATTCCCTTTATCCGACACCATGGTGTATTCATTTGTATTAATGCAGATGTATTGGTAAAAATATCTTAACATAGATTGTATTGTAATCAGAGAGAGCGTTAAGTGACATTCGACTAAACTCTTGTAGGTTTAATTGCAACACCTTTCAAGGGACTGTTTGTTTGTAATTTGGTTGTGTATGTGTGTCTGTGTTTGTGTCTGTGAGTGTTTGAGTAAGAGATGAAGAAAGGGAGGTTTTATCGATGTGCACTAAAATAGCATGATAGTATATAGTAAAAAATTTTAACAAACGTTAGAGGTCAGACCAGCGTTATTCCGCACAGGAACCCAATACCTAAGCCATACACAAATCTATATCCCAGACGTTATATTTTCCTATTCTAAATATAGAATGCACACATCCTATAACATTAGGGTAGCCTTTACGTCCATTGAACTGTAAGATCTCCGTAAAATGCAGCTACTGTATATCTTGAAGGTGAATGTAGGTCCTGTCAAGGCCAGCCCTCAGAGCAGCTCTTTTATGGTATATGAAGGTAAGCACTGTGATCCCCCTTCAATGGCTGCTTTATCTTCAGCTTGGCTGAGGCTCCGCCGAAACTGCTGTGCTAGTATTGGTATTTGATATGTGTGACACGTGAATACAGTGAGCTTCTACTCCTTGTAGCGTTTGAAAGAACAGCAAGACACTTTAAGCAAGGTTTTCGCAACCACGTAATCACAAAAGCCTACTGTATATGACACTTACTAATACTGCAATAATAATATAACACAGAGAGAATGTTGGCGTGAGTCGCCCTTTCCTGTTCCTTTTTTTTCCACCATTTCCGGACTGTTTCCGTCGTTCTAGTCATCCACCCCATGAATAAAGTACTTTGGTGTTCTGTGTGTGTAGTGTATAGCACACTTTCATAAAAGGATAATTTGAAGTGTATGTGTGTATGTTATTCCCCAGCTCTGTGAATTAAGAAAGTTAGCCTAGCAAGAAGTGCCCAGTGTGTAGGCCTCATTCTGTCCATGGGTGTAGTACAGGTAGAGTCTCACCGGGGATCAGTGTTCGCTGTCGTTTAATGTTCCTCCGCCTAAAGTTGTGTGGGAAAGAGCAGAGGCAAAAAAAACAGTGCCTCCATTCATGCGTGCATCCATTCTGTTTCATTCCCTGCCACCCAGAGTTCACAGCTGTTGTTCTCAGACCCTGTTCCCTAATGCTAGTCGATCTCCATAGCAACATAGCATGATGCAGATGTTTCCACAAAGTCGTCATTGGTGACTTGGGAATTTTCAGACCGGCAACAGCTGCAAAACCCCCATCAATATACTTCAAGGTTTTAAACTCACACCCACAATAATCATTCATCCTTTGTGCCATTTGTTTTGGCATAGGCCTACATTATTTTACAAATTATAGACCTACAAATGTACTCATACAAAAGTATAAGTTGTTAGATAATTGGTAATTTTGTTAGATATTGTTGCTGTATAATATGGTTTGGATGTACATCAATGATACTAATAATTAGCTTCAAGATAAAAATGGCAACAAAACAGATTATTTTCGAATTATGTTACAGGGTGCTGTATAACACAAATGTTATAAAGATATAATAGGCCTACAACAAAACAATGCAACCAACATATTAGTCTACATTGTAATGTTACATTATGGTGACTTGAAACCCACCTAATCGCAACACACCTCTGCAAAAATAACATGGAAGATAGGTGTGAGAAATGCCATGAAACAAAATTTCTCTGCAAAGTGTAACCCAAACACCTCGGGAAGTAATGTGCAATGTGCTGGACCTCAGAGGTGGAGGGGAAAACCATTTTGTCTTTTCTGTAAGCCCCCATACAGTGGCTTACAGTACTCATAAGAGAAGGCCTTACTCAATTCAGTCATGTGTAAGATACAATACTCTGAAACCAGTACGACCGGACTAAAGAAGGATGGCCTTTATGAGGAGCAAGTTGATGTCCATTTTTTTAATAATTATCAAGTAACTACCTGTTGTCGTTGTTGTTGTTGACAAACCAAATAAAAAAACCTATGTTGGTGCCTTAATGTACTGCTTTTGAGTGGCCAAACTCATTTATTTTAGTAAGACTTGGCTGTTAGGGTGTTGGTGTCCATAACTGAAACATGGTCTTTCATTACTGCAATGCACATTCCCGAAACACAACAAATTTGACCAATATTCCAATGACACTTAAACAATAGACACATTTCAGATTTCAGATTGTTTTTTTAAATTATTTTTAAGGAAATAGCCTATATACATAGGGCTATAAAACATTCACAACACAGCATACAAACCAGTTGAAGTTGTGGAGAAACCATATCACCACTCAGTAGGGAGTCTTTTCCTATATCATCAATCAAACAGGGGAGCAGTACAAGTCAGAATGACTAAATGCTATTCAACGTAATACTAACACAGCCGTTTCAGTCTGAGTTCGGTGTCTATCCTGTCCAAGCACAGATTAAGCAATGTTTGTTTAAGAGAGAGTTCCCAAAAGTAAATGTCATGAAACTCATTGCTTGGGAATTTGAGTTTACTTTTTAAAGGAACAATCAGCGAAACTCTTTTGCCTTTTTGAGGGTCATACACTTAAACAGGAAGAGGTAGAAATGGTTCCATGAAAAGTCAAAAATGTGCCCATATATGTCCTCCAGTACTCCTAAGCTATTTTTAGATCATTTCAGTGCCTCTCTGCACTGTATTTCAATATTTTTCAAGAAATATTCCCAGCCATTCCAAGAATTTTCAACATCGCTGATCCCCATCAAATAAACATTGATTTGGTGTGTACATGCATGCTTAAATGCACTGAGAGAAGCTTAGATATATTTCCATTGGGGCCTGAACACCCCCATTCATGTGCACTAGAAAGTTGTCCGGCTTTGCCCCTGTCTGCTACCTTATCCTCCTCAGCCACCTGAAGGTCTCACTGTAGGCCTTCCTTTCAAAGGACACACGATGGCGTAGAGGGAGTCAGCAGGGTAGTCTGGTGGTAAGGCTAGTCTGCCCCAGCTGTTTACTGAAGGTTCTGCATGTTTCTAGGCATCCTTTTTACATACAACATATTTCATGGTCTTTTTATTCCCTTTATGGAATAAGAGCGGGTAGAGACATGCAAGTGAAGGGTTGAAAGAGAAGGAGATTCAGCATAAGTAGGCAATCGGCCATCGGATCCACGTCACTATGGCGAACATTCGGTTTGTAGTTAGCTTGTTTGTGGGGTGAGCCATGGGTTGAGCCACACACTGCGCCTTGTCCAGACACCCTTGAGCAAGATGCGTAGACAGATCATCTCATTAAAGAAAGATGTCTTTCAAAACTAATCAACAGTAAACTGTGAGTTTACTAGAGTCTGCTAAGTGATTCAATAGTATTAAATGTGGCACACGACTTGACTAGCATTTGCACAAGCAGCTTGCATATCTCACATACTACCAGATTTAAGTTTGTGTATTCAATGGCAGCCTGAATGGTGGTTCTGTGCTGGTGCGAGGGAAGGGTACAGCGCCAAGCAAACAGGATATCTGTCTACTCAATCCCCCTGCTCCGTCCCCTTTTCAGGTTTCTCTTTCCTAAAACATCCCCTACCCTGCCCCTATCCAAACTCCTTAAAGCAGCCCATTTGGGAATAAAGTGCCTTAGTGTTCCTTTGTCTTCTTGCCTCAATGTGCTCACGGGGAATGGTGTGCCGGATCAGGCGATGTTCACATCCCTCAGCGTTGCAAAATGGCATACTTGTCAATTTAATTAAAGTTCTGTTCTGTTGGAATTCCTGAAATCCGTCAATCTTTTCTCTGTCTGGATGGTCTTCGGCTATTTGACCCATAGCTATAATCGTTTCCATGACTACCCCTTAGTGTCTGCACCAAAAGGCGAAAGTATCTTGATAGCTGTGGTGAAGGCACAAAATCAGTAAAAACACATTTAATATTTACTGCGTACACACATGAGGTCTGCTGGAACTTGGGCAAAAAGTACAGCAATGGAGAACATTCATAAAAGCCTCATTTATAAAACTCTCATTTATATTCACATCGTGACTGCTTGGGTTGCTCAGACGTTTATTTCGGGTGGGTGGAGCTCTATGCATCTATGGAGGACCTCTACATCTGGGGCCTAGTTGGAAGTGAGGGCTAATCCTCTCCCCTCCCCCATATCCACCCCTGGAACCCTCTCTATAAATTAGACCACCTTTAAGTCTCTCGCCCCTAATGGGCTGCATTTCTCTCTCTGCCCCTAAGGCTCTCCCTCCCCCCCCTCTCTCTCTCTCTCTCTCTCTCTCTCTCCTCTCTCTCTCTCTCTCTCTCTCTCTACTGCTCCTCTCTCTCTCTCTCTCTCTCTCTCTCTCTCTCTCTCTCTCTCTCTCTCTCTCTCTCTCTCTCTCTCTCTCTCTCTCTCTCTGTGTGTGTGTGTCTCTCTCTCTCTCTCTCTCTCTGTGTGTGTGTGTGTGTGTGCAAACTGGCTACCTCTCTCTCATAACTCTCTTTCTCTGGAAACTGGCTGTATCTATCTATTTTCCTCGCACTACACCAACTGGCTTCCCCTCCCCTCTCTCTGTCTCTCTTCGTAACCGGCTACCTCTCTCTAATGTCTCTCTCTCTCTTTCTTTCTCCCTCTCTGAGTGGTTCTCCCTCTCTCTAAGCCACCCCCCCAAAACTGGCTACCCCTCTTAAGCCCACACCCCACAAAAACTGGCTACCCTCTCCTCTCTCTCTCCTCTCTCTTCCGTTCTTCTCTCTCTCTCTCTCTTCTCTCTCTCTCTCTCTCTCTCTCTCTCTCTCTCTCTCTCTCTAAGCTATCTCTCATACCAATCAGTCCATTCTCTCTTCTCGTCTCTCCATCTCTCCACTCTCTCTCTCTCTCTCTCTCTCCTCTCTCTCTCACTCCTCTCTCTCTCCTCTCTCTCTCTCTTCTCTCTCTCTCTCTCTCTCTCTCTCTCTCTCTCTCAAGGTAAATAAATGCTGAGGTCAGGGTGGAACACAGGGTGTTCACTCATGTCCCTCTGCTCCACTCAAAAGCTCACCTTGTTTTGAGGCCAACATGTCCTCCACAGACTAGCATACGAGAATAGAACGGCTTTGTGTCACATCCTGAAATCTCCAGCAATTGGTCTTCCATAAAAGTGACAGCAATTGGATTTACATCTGAACTCTTCCACATAAATTCGTTACTCATAATTAACGTCATACGTGTAGTTTCATGTTTTTCCTCTAGGGAGCAGTGCACACCACGCGATCCCCAATACGAGCGTCAACCATCTCTTCACACCAGATGATGCAGACAGTTTGACAGCATGCATTGTGTTATATGAGCGTGTGTGTGTGTGTGTGTGTGTGTGTGTGTGTGTGTGTGTGTGTGTGTGTGTGTGTGTGTGTGTGTGTGTGTGTGTGTGTGTGTGTGTGTGTGTGTGTGTGTGTGTGTGGGTGGGTGTGGGTGTGGGTGTCTGTGTTGTGTGTGGTGTGTGTGTGTGTGTACCCTCTTCTTCCTTATCATACACTAATGTTTTACCCATCTCTTTTAGGATGTCCTTTCTATCTCCGAACAGGAGAATCTCCTTTGTCTGTCCCAACCACGGTGTCAGAATATGAACGCATAACCGTTCCCTGGGGCTCATGGGTCGAAAGTGTGGTAGATTAGAGCGGGGGCACTAATCCTTGAGTAATGTGTCCCAGCTGGATCACTTCAGGATACCAACAAGCAAGGCTGGATGATGGCGGTGTCTAAGGGTGGAATGCCTATAGAATAGGGTGACCATATTTTGATTTCCAAAAAAGAGGACACTCAGCTCGGCCACGAGATAGCCTACTTAAATGATACTCGCAGTTTACTCAAAGATTCCCTATAATTTTAATATATTTAAAGTTTATATGTATGGATAGAATATTATGTTATAGGCCTATTACAAAATAATATCTCTCAAAGACAGAGATTCGGCTTCGCACCCATTTCGGACGTTATCACTCCATTGAACAAACATTATCAAGGGTTATCAGCCCTGTAGCCATGGGTAAGTGGCCCATATTCATGATAATGTTGCAGTTCCCACAAACCTTATCAAATAAAGGAACTTGCGCAAGTTCGCTCACATCCGTCGCTTGCTCAAAATATTTTGAGGGTTAGAAAAACGGGTTCTAATATGGACCATGTTTGTATTTAAATAGGCATTCATGAGAAAGCTGGGAGTAATTTCAATGTCTTGTAAGGTAGCTTGTATGTTTTCACTGGAGAACGAGGAATGTGGGAACGCCAAGACCGTATGAAGTACTTTAAAGGAGGAACTTCCTTTGGTTGAGCGTGGCCGCCCTCTAGTGATGAAAAGCTGATACTACAATTACTACAGTCACCCAACACACACACGCCGAACACAGTGGTTTAAGACACCTCTCTCTCTCTCTCTCTCTCTCTCTCTCTCTCTCTCTCTCTCTCTCTCTCTCTCTCTCTCCCCTCTCTCTCTCTCTCTCTCTCTCCTCTCTCTCATCCTCTCTCTCTCTCCTCTTCTCTCTCTCTCTCTCTCTCTCTCTCTCCTCTCTCTCTCTTCTCTCTCTCTCTCTCTCTCTCTCTCTCTCTCTCTCTCTCTCTCTCTCTCTCTACGCAGGTATAAAACACAGCTCTCTCTCTCTCTCTTTCTAATTATAATAATAATAATAATAACTATATATATAAAGCGCTTTTCAATGACCAAAGACGCTTACAGTGAAGGGGGGACCTAACACACCACCAGTGTGTAGCACCCACTTGGGTGATGCACAGCAGCAAATCTGTGCCAGAATGCTCACCACAAACCAGCTTGAGGTGGAGAGTGAGGGAATTAATGAGTCAGCCAATTCTATAGGAGGATTATTAGTGGAGCCAGATTGATTTAGCCTGGTTGGGCCAGGACACCGGGGAAACCCCTACTCTTTGCGATAAGGGTCCTGGGATCTTTTATGACCACAGTGAGTCAGGACCTCGGTTTTACGTCTCCTCCGAAGGACGGTACCTTCCACCATACAGTGTCCCCGTCTCTGCACTGGGGCATCGGGATTGATGAGGGAAGGGGCCAGAGGGAAGAGTGCCACCTATTGGCCACCACCCGACATTACTTACAGCACCTGGTATTCCCAGGCGGGCTCCCATCCAAGAACTAACCAGGCCCGACCCTGCTTAGCTGTCAGAGATCAGACGAGAACGGGCGTGTTCAGGTTGGTTTGGCCGTTTCCCTTGATCAATGAAACATAGCTATAATAAGACTCATGTATCACTCCTTCCACAAACCCATTATAAGACAAAGGTCTCTATCTCTTTCACAACACAGGTATAATTAGCCACAGGTAGTGTGGGGACAGAGAGAGAGACCTGTATCCTTATAATAGAAGTGTGGACGGACACAGGTCTCTCTCTCTCTCGACACAGGTATATTAAGCTCAGGTAGTGACGAGACAGAGACCTGCGTCTTATTATAGCGGTGTGGACAGAGACACATATCTCTCTCTCTCTCTCTCTCTCTCTCTCTCTCTCTCTCTCTCTCTCTCTCTCTCTCTCTCTCTCTCTCTCTCTCTCTCTCTCTCTCTCTCTCTCTCTCTCTCTCTCTCTCTCTCTCTATAATCAGCTACAGGTAGTGTTGGCCCCTCAGGGTGTGTGTGTGTGTGTGTGTGTGTGTGTGTGTGTGTGTGTGTGTGTGTGTGTGTGTGTGTGTGTGTGTGTGTGTGTGTGTGTGTGTGTGTGTGTGTGTGTCATGAGGGGGCTTCCTCAGACTCACCTGCCCCTTTGTTTGGGCCCCTGGTCTTCCTGTGTGAGGGGTCTGTGTTGTTTGGGCCCCTGCTCTTCCTGTTCTAGGGGCCAGTGTTGTTTGAATACAATGGGGGCAGGAGAATCAGAGCAGCTGTCAAACAAATAATCCATCATGGTGTCAGAGGAGCCACACGCGGTTACCGTTACTCCTGGCTCACAACAATCCACCTATTCTATTAGCAGTTGGTTTTAACGCTGGTGCATTTCATTGAACTAAGTAGCCCACAGACTATATGGCCTGTTAACTATATGGGCTATATATTTTCCCTCAAAGACCTAACACAAAGTGAGGGGTGAATTTACCGAACCAAACATTTAAGTTATTTCCTTCATAAGTCTAAATTTGCCTTTCGTCTCGTTGTGCAAACTTAGATATTGAATTCATTAGGCGGTTTATCAAATAATACGACGTATACTATTGAATATTCTCTGGTGTGGTTTTGTCTAAATCACACAATTGTATGATACTTGACATCATTTGTCCTCAGTTGTACGTAACCCATTGGCTGTCCGACCAGGTATTCTGCGTCGTGCATTTAGTCAAGTCATATTAACTTAGCATGCAGATACACTGATGTGAAACAAAGGGTTGGAAATGAAGAGATTTAAGAAGAAACTCACTTGAGTTGTGTCCGTCATCGTCAGTTGCACGCCCCATTCCGCAGCCGCTTGCACCAACACCACATTCTTTCAATTCTACCTTCAGAAAACAAACGGGTTTGTGTTTTTTTCAACTGATTTTTGTTTTAATCAGTTGATGTAAGCAATCATAACCCTCAACACCAGACAAACCCTAATCTTAACCACAATCCACAAGTCATTGTGTAAAACATGGTGGTATTACCCTTATTTTATATATCCTGTTTAATTTGCACTGACCTGGCTTTTTATTGCAGTCCCACTTGGATTTAATATTAATATTAGGGAATGAGCATTATTTTATGTAATCTCAATGAGTACCTTAGTGTACACACACACACACACACACACACACACACACACACACACACACACACACACACACACACACACACACACACACACACACACACACACACACACACACACCCTTATGAAACGCCTCCTCTTACTGTACTCTACTGCAACAGCAACAGGTGACAGCCTAATGAAAAACCTGAGGACCAAACTTTCAAAACTTTATTAACAGCCCTGGTCACCCCATCTCCACCTGACCCGTTCCCTCCCAACCACCCATTCACTGCAGCCGTCTTCAGTTACCCCAGCTACGATTAGCAATTTCTGCCATTATATTTCCTGTGTGAATTATGCATGGCCAACTGTAAGGGATAAGCTCCTTGTTGGACTGTCCTCCTTTTCTAAGGAGCAAGGAGGAGGAGGGAAAGAGGGGATATCCTGACAAAAACACGAGGGGAGTGTCCTGGGAGCGAGCGGACCGAAACACAACAACGTAATGCTGCATTTTTAATCCCGCTCGTCGCCGGGGGATTCATAATTGATGAGGGGAGATATGGCGGATACATTGAGCGTATGAACAACGGTGTGGAAAGTGTTCCAGCATTCAACACCACGGTCAGGGGATAGGGGTCCACCCACCCCGAACCCGAGCGGCAGAACAAAGCCATCAAACAGGGGGAAGACTTCACGCCGGCTAACGCGCAACATCACTTTTAACTTTGTCTTCGTTCCACTGACCCTGTGTTGTCCTGAATACACAGCGCTTTGCTCGGGGACAGTCGCGGGAGATGCCTGCCGGATAGGGCGCTATGAATTTGAGTAGTTTACGGCGTGACCTTTGACCTTTTTTGTTTTGTTCAAAGAGGAAGCAGAGTGTTTTATTGATGGGGATTCTCCTCTGTATTCCAATAAGTCTTTGACGTCATGGGACTCACTGCCACTAGTGGAGTGAGTAGTGATGAGTTCAACATGGGTTTTGAATTGTTGCACTACAACACTCAAATGCCTTGTTAGACTGAGGAAAGCGCACTGGTCAACTCTGTGCTCTTGATGAAGAACTGGAACCATGTGTTTGAGGAAAAGGGGCAAGGAAAAAAAAGAAGTTGAGAAAGAAGTAATTCCTAATCAACGTTTTCACATCCAAGCAAGGCAGTAATGACCGATTGTGTTTGACTGACCATGGGAATGGCTGTAGTCTAAATCTCTTTTATCCCAGTCCCTGTGTGAGCATAAGTGTCTTGTGCATGCACACACACACACACACACACACACACACACACACACACACACACACACACACACACACACACACACACACACACACACACACACACACACACACACACACACACACACACACACACACACACACACACACACACACACACAAGTGCGCACACCCACACACAGTCAGGGTTAAAGAGTTGACTCTGCTCTCTGGGCGTAGCCAACCTTTGATTCGCCGCTCAATGAAACTTGTGACTGTTTTAATTAAGGGGAAAACACAGTGACAGTGGAGCATGCGGAAATCCGCTGCCATACACATAAAGGGCCCTAATGCTTTTCTTCCTGTCGGCTGCAGGACTGGCCCCCTTTTGTCACAGCGACTGCTTCGTCTTTTCATTCCTTTTCCTGTTCTTAAGCACGGCCTTGCATGTGGTCTGTTGCTAATGATGTAAAGATATATATTTTTGAAGAGGCTGTGATGAGACCTGAAAACTCAAGACCATGGAGGAACTAGTTGTTGTAGATTGAACTTGAATATCGTGGGCCATTGTGGATCATGGGGCTGGAAAGCCCAGAGGTAACGAAAAGGTTATGGGTTTGAAATAACTGTAGGCTCGCTTGACAGAGAGTCTGGACCCCAAACCTGCTTGTTAATATTTGTTTACGATTATAATTTCAAATAATACAATTAAAAAAAACGTAAGAATGATTCCCAGTATAAAAGTGTCATAATGACTAAAAGGTAATGGCTTCTGTGTTTGGGATTCTTTTTTGAGGGCGTCGTGTATGATCCTGTGGGGCCGGTTTCTTGGTCCATCAGAGATACAAAAAGCAAGAGGAAAACGACAGGGAATACTTCATGGGCCTCTGCGGTTTAGCCTCGGGGCCCGACCCAAGGGCCTTTAACCACCGGGATGCCGGTTCCTATGACATTTAAATAATTCATCTCCCATTATTACTTTCCTTTGGAACCAAAGTCAAACCCCACTTTCAGCGAAGAACAGACAAAAAACACAACAAAGAGAAATGTCCTGTCATTTTCTGAGTCAGCTGGGGTCCGAGCCACAGTGTTAGTCATTGGGAGTCCCTCAGGTACAGTTTCCAGGTTTACTGTGGTATTTTGACACGTCTCAGAGATGTGTGCATAATATTCTGTGTGTGTGCTCTATGTTGACTCATACAAGAAATGTTCCAGAGCCTTCCTTCATAAGCAAAATCGAAGTTGGTCTTTCTTACAAATGCATTTTCTGGATTTTTCTGGATTTCTGGTTAATATTTCACAAATTGAAAGAAAAAAATCAAAGCCCTAGTTTTTTGTGTCTGACAGTGGAAAGAATGTTCATTATGCAATTGTGCAGATCTAAAAAAATTCACAATTACAAAAATAAGAAATTTCTGTATCGATTGTACAAAGAGATATAAATAAATACATTTATAAACAAAGCTGTAAATAAATAGGGTTAGGGTGACCCCAACCCTCTTCGTGAATGCAGATTATCAATAGAAGTATTAGCATTAATATTTGCTGCCATTTTATGAAACCACAGCCTATACAATATACCACTACACTCATTCAACTCTATGCTATAGATA
The DNA here is from genome assembly GCA_900291075.1 of Melanogrammus aeglefinus. Taxonomy (NCBI): domain Eukaryota; kingdom Metazoa; phylum Chordata; class Actinopteri; order Gadiformes; family Gadidae; genus Melanogrammus; species Melanogrammus aeglefinus. The sequence continues at coordinate 374,975 of OLKM01000158.1, forward strand.
TACCTGTTATTTAAAAACAACTTCCCCACTATCCCATGTGTCTATAACCCAAAATAAACCCTTTGGCCTCTGTAAATGTTCAACAACAACAAAAAAAAAGGTGCCCATGAATGATTGATGATAGCTGCTTACTCCCAGCTAAATGTTCCCCAGTCAGGAGCTCCATCCTTAGTGCAGGTGTCAGCAGTCCTTCTCTGGGCTCTTTAAGTGACGTTCTCAGCCTCGGGCGAAGGCCTCACCAGATTCCTCTCCATGTAATCTCTCAATCCTTGACACAGCAAATAAACACGGCGCAGAAACAGATCCCCGGCAACTCTATCTGCTACTTCCTACCGCATTGTCTCTTCCTGACATGTTTCAAGGGGGTTTGTGGTGGTAGGTGTGTGGAGGGGTTTGGGGGGGGGGGGGGGGTCTCAGAGAGAGACTGGAGTCTTTCCGAGGTAACAGGCCTTGGGGGTGGAAGGCGGTTGAATGAAGGTTAAGTGCATGTACTAATTCTTTAAAGAAAGGGGAACCTAACACCTTCTCAGGTCATGATGTGGCGGGACGCCTCTAGCAAAAGGTCCTTCCGTTCGGTTGGGAAAATGTGCATTCATTTTCCTTAATGGGACATGATCTGGAGTTAGAGTTTCTGAAAGAGGAATACGTCACCTAAGGTGGCAGCGTCAGCCGTTTACATAACGCATACAACAAGCGAAAAACAATTGACTTTAAATAGATATCGGAACACAGTTAAGGGTTAAAACTAGACTTCGACATATACTGACCAGGCCAAATAGGTTTACAAGAGAACCTGAGAAAATAACAAGGGTAGAACTTGCTTGTGTTATTGGTAGTTATTTACTGAGGAACACAAGCAGATAGCCTGCAGGCCAGCGGACATAAAGAGACCTCCGATAGAGACACAACACAGCAGCTCACACTCTGCACTGCTAATGGGATTAGACACCAGACACACACACACACACACACACACACACACACACACACACAACACACACACACACACACACACACACACACACACACACACACACACACACACACACACACACACACACACACACACACATCTGGCTCTGACACCGCAAGCTATAGCTAAACACACAAAATCAAAGCACCAATAATTGACCATTAGAATCATACTATTTTATCAAAATTAGAAACACATAAATAAGTAAGTGATTGCTCATTGTATCCATATTTGATGTCCAACACATGCCTAGCATTATATACACTAATCTTCAAACACAACAAATCGGGTTCACGATTTTAGATGTCATCCTCTCTTCCGCCTCTAAGGAGCAGCAGAGGCCCACAATAACCGCTGAAGTCGGCTCTCTCGCGCTCCAGCGGAATACTGCCTTGTTATTGGTTATCGACACAATTTTTAAATAGACATAAACATGGGAAAAAAAGTGCACTAACTGCGACAGAAATGTCATCATATGAAATCATATTTTGCATGAGTTGCGCTTGAGTTTGTGGGTCTTTTCAAACGCTCCAATTTTGAAAGGTACTGTAGGCCTATAGATATATTGGGAATTGTGATTAGAAGGATAGGACAATCACGCATAATCATGATACACGTTGCGACCCACGCACCGCTCCCCCCCCCTCTCTCACACACACGCACACGCACACGCGCACACACACACACACACACACACACACACACACACACACACACACACACACACACACACACACACACACACACACACACACACACACACACACACCCTTCTTTCAGCAAACAGGTTGGCGGGTTGAGTCTGGCTGGGTGGGTGGGCTTCGCTGGATAGGGAGTGGAGGTCTCTCAGTTCAAGTGTATCAGGTAAAGTGCAGTTCATAAGTTTAAAAAAAAAAGCATGATTTGTGATAAGTAAAATGGTGTGACAGTTATGCGAAGGATAAAGTCAAATAAAACAAAAGTACAACAAAATAAATATAGATGAGTCAACATGGTATGGCCGTTGCCCCAGGCCCGGTGGATTGTGGGATGTAAGGAGGGGGGTTAATAAAGAGAGGGCAGTGGCGGCGATCAGTGGGTGGTGGCGAGGTGAACGGGAGGCGCACATGAAAGCTGCAACTCTCTCCCACAGCTGTCAGCAGCTTTTAATGTGAAGTTTGCGATTGATTGGCGGAGCTGGCCAGGTTTTTGAGCCACTAAACCCCGCCCCTTTAAAAAAAAAAAAAACGATTCTACCCAGTGTCAGAGGAGGACTTGATGCCAGGTTTGTCATCTTGAGAAAATACTGACAAAATATTTACTTCATATGCCGACGTGCAAAGTTGAATTGTGCTCAGTCCTGCCATGTGAACGGTGTGTTTCTTGTGGGTGACTGGTGTGCCCCTCTTCTTTGTGGCGATGGTGTTAGTGGGAGTGTGGTTGAAGAACAATCAAATGGCAGCAGCGATTTGAGAACTTAATCCAACAAATGAGATCTCAAAACGTGCCCTGGAAGACCAGAAGTATATTGCCAGCTTTCTAATCTCCTCACTCCATTTATATGGTGAGTGTCAAAAAAAGAACGGCGAGTAAGATCCAAGGTTATGTCTCTGGGCTGCGTGTGTGTGAGGTGCCATGTAGAATACAGCAATCTTTAGCCCTTGACACAACACAGTAATTGAATCAAATCACGATCTTTCATCGCCGTAGTTATTTTAAGACATAAATGACATAACAAAAAATTGAAATACAACCCCACCCGCACCTCAACCTACCCCCCCCCCCCCCCCCCTCGCCCCACCTCCCTCCCATTTCAACAAAAGGTCAGAAATTCAATCAGCACTCCTGCTATTGCTATAATAATGTATGTATGGGAAAACGCTACAGTCACTGACCGCCAAATTCTTCAGCTGCCTGTGGTCATTGTTGTCCTGCCTAAGAACAGAGGCTTCTCTCACTCCGGTTGTCCATTAACCAGACTGGGTTATGAGTGGGGAGTATAGGTGTGTGTACCACCAACCACTCACTCGCTGTGTTTCCCTTTAACTCTGTTCCCCAGCCGAATGCCCGAATGCGCTTAAACACTGCATTCTGTTCGGGAGCATTATTCTTCAAAAACAATCTGTTCATGTGTCTGTGATTATTACAATCTAATCCTCACCAGTTGCCGGGTGGTTTATGTGCAGATTTGTATGACATTCTTTGTACACACTGTTCTAGTATGAAAAACATAAATTTTGAACTAATCTTATCGCTCTATGTCTCACTAGTCACTAATCCTTTGGCTGTGTATAATCAAAATATTATTACATGCTTAAAGCAGTCTAACATTATAGAGAGGAAGAGAAGAGAAGAGAAAAGAAAAGTGTGTGGAGAATGGAGGAGTGGGAAAGGAAAGGTGAAGGAGAGGGGTAAGATAAGGGAGGAGGCGAGGAGGTGAAACAAAGCAGTGTGGTTTATACAAGGCCCTAGCGTCATGTCCAACGGAAAACTAGCCTGGAGAAATCAAACAAAGAACCATAGACTGTACCAATATCTCTTTTTAAACCTGATACAGATAACCTGGAACCAGTCTTAACCCCTAACGGAAATTCCAATAACCTAAGTGACTAAATTAGAACAGTGACTGGGAGTTGTATTTTAGCATTATCGTTGACATTAGTTATTTCTAACATAAACACAAACAGGATTCACACATAAATGTAAAGACAAAACTTCGACAACCAAGTACTGTACATTCTCAGAGAGTTTAAAGATTAAATGTGAAAAATGTAAACAAAAATCTTGTTGGAATTTTTACAACCTTCTGGGTAAACAAACGTAATTTAATAAACACTATGAAGACATCTCTATTGCAACAAGGGTGTTTGGATTAAAAAAAATACTACAATATAGAAATAGAAATAAAAAAGACGTTCAGAAAAGGAGGGGCTAACTGGGAACTAAACAACTATATCACATTTTCACTCGATATAACCAATACACGGTTCTCCCATTGTAAAGAACGGAACAATAGCCTCCAACTGTTTTTTTTTGCCAGTGTTCGCATGCTGTTTCTTGCAGGAGGCACTTTTAGACCCTTGCATCTATTACCTTTCAGCGGGTAAATACCTAATGCTGGAAACATTTGTCAATGTATGCGGCTGGCTGAACAGAATAGATTATTAGGAAGAGAGGGGAAAAACACACTCCTTCTCCAAACAGCAGCAGGCTCACTGGCTAAAAAAGAAGACTGTGTTTGAACACCGCACTCCAATCCACCAGGGAAGTGAAATAAATCTTTTACATTCACTGAATTAACAGCTGTGGTCACTTGCATGCGTTGGTTTTAATTAAAATGCAGTAGCTTGATTTTCATGGAATCAAGTAACACACGAGCAAGGCTTTCTTTGGTTGCGGTTAATCCACTACACTAAAGATGTTTATTTATTATATTTAGTCGTAAAACTACAAGACATTAATTATAACCCCTTGTTACAAATGCAGCGAAGACACGCATTGCTGTTGTTTGGCGTTATGTTTATCATAGTATAATGTAATTACACAAACGCGAGTGAGAGATTAGAACTGGCAAAAATAGAAATGTAACGATAATATAATATAGCGTGAAACATAAAACAAACAACTCTAAAACGATGTACAACTCAAAGAAACTAAGAACCAGCCCTATCAGAAGAAGTATAAGATAGGACTAGGTGCAAGGCACAACCAAACAGGCCTATCAGAAGGTAAAACACAAACTACAACACCAGGGAAAGATGCAACAAACAAACAGGCCTATCAGAAGGTAAAACACAAACTACAACACCAGGGAAAGATGCAACAAACAAACAGGCCTATCAGAAGGTAAAACACAAACTACAACACCAGGGAAAGGTGCAACAAACAAACAGGCCTATCAGAAGATAAAACACAAACTACAACACCAGGGAAAGGTGCAACAAACAAACAGGCCTATCAGAAGATAAAACACAAACTACAACACCAAGGGAAAGGTGCAACAAACAAACAGGCCTATCAGAAGTTAACGGGAAACAATAGGAAAAGGTGCAACAAAAACTAACGGCACTATCAGAAGTTAAAACACAATCTACAACAGAGAGCTAGGTGCAACACACAAACAAACAGCCCTTTCTGAGGCTAAAACACAATTTACGGCAAAGGGCTAGGTGCAACACACAAACAAGCAGCCCTATCACACGGTAAAACACACAAACAGCAGTGCTACACGGCGTCTAGTGGTGAGTCCTGTGGCCAGTGTTGTGCAGACAGCAGAAAGTTGCGGCGTGCGAAGGGTAATGGGACATCCAGAGCCAGGGGGACAGCAGGCCAGTCACACACCGCTGGCCCAAGAAAGATGAAGTAATCTCGGGGAAACAAGTAGACACACTCCACACTTGGAATTTCAGCGCCCCCCCCTCCCAACCAAACAAGATTAAAGTGACATTATTCTATGAGAAACTGTGGCAGCCGTATCAATCTCCCACATCCAGCGTGGAGGTTCTGAGATAAACGTGGTCCGGGCTGCAGCACAGGGTGGAGGTGCTTTATAGAGTGTCACAAGCGATACTGCGGAGGAGCCCGGAGGAATCCTGGGAAGAGAGAGCCCTTATCTTGTCTTATAGTGTGTTCAGGGAGCTATTACCCCTTTTTTTGTCTCCCAAATTTGATGTTATCACTAAAGTGTGAGCAGTAGGCCAAACAACTGGCCACAGAAGACAGGATCTGAATTAAGAGTTTGCAGAAGGGGCATTAGAAGACTTCCAAACAGTTTTGTCTTTTGAGATTGGGAACAAATTTGTCTTTGGAGTTTATATGGAACTTGCATGTGTCTGTTTCGGTGTGTGTGTGAGTGAATTTCCTGTCTGGAATTATTAAAGCAGTGGCTTATCCTATCACTTTTGCGTGTTCACACACAAAGAAGTGTGTGAACACACCCACGTGAACACACATTGCAGCACAGACACACAACCACAGGCACTGGGTACCGTCCCCGACAAGAGACATCTGTCCCCGAGCCGTTGATAAATTCCACTACATCGCCATCAACCCCACCCAAGTGAGCATCATGGGCCCCATGGAAGTTTAGTTCGAGGAGAACCTGTTACATAAATACACCGGCCTCGCCCCCCCCAGCGCTCTAAACCCCCCCACAGAGCTGTAATGAGTCGGGGGGTCTAAGCCAGTCTTTCAGGCACAGCCACCGGGCTCCTAATGAGCCATCATCATGCAAAAACCGCCAGCTTGATACACATTAATTGGATTTTCACTTTTTGACCAATTAATTGACCGCCATTGTCATGCCGGCCCCTTCTCAGAGGGGTCCTAAGACAACAGCACAGCTCCTCCCCCCCTATACCATACTCTCTCTTATGGGGTCTCACTGTCCCTGATGGCCACTGACTACAGAGGCGGGGAAAGAAGCAGGGGGGCTTTTTCTTCCTCTTTCTACAACTGAGATCAACTATCTCATTATAGGCTTATGACATTTGTCTCTTTGTAGGGAGCGGAAAAACTGTTTGTGTGCTTGCTGCTGCTGCTCAGTTGAAGCCTTTACAGTTTGCTAAGCTGCCTCGGCTAGCACCGGAGCCCCTGGGGTGTCTGGTGTGTGGGGGACGGGGGACGGGGGGGGGACAGAGAGCCCCCCCCTGGCCCCCCACCTTCCACTGCACCTGCACCCTAGAGGAGAGACCACGGGGCAAAGGGGGGAGCAATCCCAACCAACCTTGTTCAACAAGCAGCGAAACAAGCCCCCGATATGGCCGTGGCATTTCCCCCTGCGTGTTATTTGATGTGTTGACACATCCGTCGTGTTGCTGAATCCTCCTCCAGGGATTTTGTTAAGTTCTTTTATATATATATTATATATATATATATAATATAATATATATATATATTATATTATATATTATATAATATATATATATATTATATATAAACCGTGTGGTGGTGGGAGTAAACTTGATAAAAGGGGCAGTTGGTGATGTTTGGAGAAGGGTTAATCGATCAATTTTTCAGAAAAAGTGGGAAAACATAAAGAAAAGGGTATAAAGTGCACTGAATAGTTTAACAGTTTTAAAAACATTCATTCAATAACCATACTTCATTAATAATTGAATAGTCTTAATTTGCTGCAAACTGTTGCCGGTGGCCCAAGCCAAGGGATCATGACATTCATTAAAACAAGGAGATTCATGTTGACCATAACTTATATACTGTGTCTTTGACTGTATCTTTGACTAATTTTCTTCTATTGGAAGCCCTCAGGTCATTAGCGACATGTGGCAGGGATCACTCAATGTGTGGAGCATATTTTGGATGCACTTTGATAAAATATTTTTTATCAATTCATTTTCATGACAGAGTAAATATAGATAGGGACACAATTTAAGGAATGATGTAAAAAGAGAATACATCAGAAAAATGGGATCGTATTCAATTCTTCTTATTCTGAGATAACAGGATCCGCTGCCTACAGAAGCATTTGAGTTGCATTGATCCTGTTGAGTAAAGGTTGTTTCCCAATAGTTTTCTAAAGTACAAATGTGATGCTTCAGACAGGCAAGTCGATCAAAAGTGTTTTGCCCGAAAAACCCACCATCAAAAGTACCTCTCTGAGGCCAACAAAGAGTCACTGGTTTCACCTACTGTTTCTCAGAGCAATGTTGTCGACGTTCCCCTTAAAAAATAAACCCTTCCACCCAATCAATAACCCCAGAGACAGAAAGGGCTGAAGGTTAGAGGTCAAACCCCCTAAATGA
>OLKM01000158.1:387687-423091 GCA_900291075.1 Melanogrammus aeglefinus
GCCTTTTTTTTCTGGCCAGGCAGACAACATTCTCAGCCTTTTAAATACCACTGATGGAATAATAAAAATGGGACACTAAACCAGGACAAACCTTTTCCCACATTCAGGAAGGCTCCTCTGGGTAAGGAGTTTAAAGGTGAACCAAAGCAGGGAAGAGAACGCGGTTTTGTCGTCCAACGAGGTTGAGCGCTCCCTCTATTGTGAGGATAATGGTCCAAACCTGGGGAGCATTGGAAGAGAGTCAATTGGGAGAGGGTTTTCTCCATTCACATAAAATGTCAATGCATTTTTCTACAGACACTAGCAAGGGTTCAGTGGACCCTCAAGTGTTCATGAAGAAAATAACCTTTCAATAGTACGCAAGGGAGCATCTCTGACTTTAGGCGACTCGAGCGCCAAGACTAGACTGAGCCTCTTCAGACACATAAACACCCGTAATGATTTAACAAAATAGCTTTGGCATTTCAGAAGGACAGAACCAATGTAGCCCATAGCATCTGGAGTCGTTGAAACAAATAGTAACAACGGTGTGAAAAACAAACTACAACAACAACATTAGAGTTTTAACTAAAGCCTTCAAGCCAACGATTATCAACTGACAGCGTACAAGGTGACACTTTCAACCGTTTGGTTCACTTTCAATTTTCAGTTTCTAGCCATGATATGACTCTAGAATAATAAAGATTACAATTATCTATATGTCTTTTTTACTATTTTTTTTAATATTTATTTATATATTTAACTGTTCAGTTATTCTTCTGCTGTGACACCAATATCTTGCATCTGTGAATGATGTAGTTTTAAAATTGTTTGCTGTATCTCCATCAAAAGCCACGACCCAAAGTGCTACTGCCAGTTATTTAGTTCAAAAACATTGTGGTTGTAAACGAAGAGGTGGTTTTGCTAGGGCCCTAGAATAACACGAGCACAATTATCTGTTGTTCCATTTTCCCGCCCTTCTCGTGGCCGGGACAGACGGGAGGAGGGAGTATGTGGTGAGGGTGAGATTCCTCTGCACAGTGGGAGCTGAGCGCCTTCACTGTGAATGTTTGTCTAAGATATACACTGTTTGTAGTACTCCCTACTACTAATTCATTTAATATTGCCCACAAGAAATATGCCTGGGAAAAAGTGTATGGTGATTCTTTTTTCTTGTGTTTATCACGCCGAAGGATCTCTTTAGTTTGAGTTACGGAAACTAATAACAAAAAAATAAGGTTCTTCATAAAAAAATGTAAGTAAGTATTTCTAATTTGTAATAAATGATGTCGTCCCTTGGCTATAGGACATGCGTTAGATAATGTTTGATGATGAAAAGTATACATTTGCAAGCATTTAATTAATCAGGTATTTAAAATAACAAAAATATGTTGCGTATTTTTTTTCATAAATAAATTGGTACTGCTGAACGTCAGGAGTGAGAAGGAGGACATTCAGTTCCTCTGTTTCCCCAAGGTGCGTTGCTAATCCATTAGAGGTCTATATGAGTTCCTGGTCAGACCATAGCGCAGCCTCACTGCAAGGGGAGAGGGAGAGAAAACATCACCCACCGGGCCCCACATAGTGTAGACCGGACATCGGGCAACAATTGAGGACACTCGCCCTCTGTGTTTATTAGACAGTAGTCGGAAACCCTTTCAACTTTAATTTCCTGCGGTGACATCTGAAGACGGAGATCAAACGGCTCGGGCCGGGGGGGGGGTGGGCAGGGGGGGTACAAAGTGTCCCTCTCTACGCTCCAAACGTCTCTTCTTCTCTGTTGGAGGAGGAGGGTGGCCAGCCCCTGATGCTCACTCAACCTGCCACCATCTCTCCCTCTCGGCTTCCTCTTGGTATATAACCCTCCTCCACAGGGGACCCCTCCCGCCCCCAGCCCCTCCCCCCCTAACACCCCTGGAGGTAACTCTTATCAGAGCTATTTGTCTGCAATGAGCTGTGCACATCTCGTCACTTATTAGCACTCGACGCGGGAGAGAAAAACAACAGAGGCTATCAAACAACGACTGGCCTAATGAACGATGCGTCGCGCCCCCAGATATCCACTGTTACGGTTGTCGTTTGCGCTTTGTCTTTTGTTTGTTTTGGACCAAACCTGCAGACCTTACTTATGAGTAGGTCGGGTAAGACATCTTTCTCAGGGGGGCCTACAGGTAGACTACGAGAATGGGGTTTGAACCCGGAGTCAAAAACCCTATCGATTAGACGGGCATACCCTTACTAGACTACTGCATCATGTTGCCTATTAAAAATAGCTTGATGCCAATCCGTCTCAATTTGTCAGTTTGGACCACTCAATCTTCTCTTCAAAGCAAATCTGTATTTACTTTTCTATCACCGTAGGCCGACCCCAAAGCCCCGATGCCAACCTCTCCGGCGTCCATCTTTGCTCCGTGTTTACCCTGCGAAACGGCCATGGGGCCTCGCCCATGCTCTCACACCGCAGCACTTTGATGGGCAATATGCATAATCCATGTCAATCAAACATCTGCTCCCGAGCCTCCCCGCGTCCAGCCATGCACCTGCTGACCCCCAGCTGACCCGGGCGATGGGCAGCCATGCAGGGACACACACAGGAAGCAGATTACCGCTTCCCAAAGCTGGCCTTGTTGTACTCCAGCCAATCGTAGGGGACGGGAGGGGTGGGGCGTAGGGGATTTCGACAAGGGCCTGCCTATTTTTTTTTTTTTGGTGTTTTTTTTTTTTTTGTGTTTGGATTAGATGCGGTATACACCCGGGCTCCTCCGTATTTGATTTCCGTTCTTGTTTTTTTTTTTGTTTTTTTTTAACGGCACCCGCTGTGTTTGGTAAGGCAAAGGGGAGGCGAAAATTCTCTCTTCCAAATGGATTGCAATTTCCCCCCATTTAGCACCTGAAGGTAATTAGCTTGAAGAGATTGCGGAGTGAGAAACACGTTCATGGAACATTAACTCTCGCACATTCTCCAGTTGCAGAGAATTAATAGGAAAGATTAAAGTTTAAAGAGAGCAAATGCCATTAGCTCACAAACCCGTCTCCGGGGCAGCTACCAAGCCATGCTACACCAAAGCTGCTTTTACCCGCTTTTATTTAGAACAGTCTAACAAATTTATATAAACTAAAGTTGCAAGGTATGTCTGTGGGTTTAGCGTTATGTGTGTGTGTTATTGTGGGTGTGGGTTGTTTTTTTCATGGGTTGGGTGTGTGAATATGTGTGGGTTGGTAAGTGTTTTCTTTTGGGTGGGTATGCATGTGTGTGTGTGTGTGTGTGTGTGTGTGTGTGTGTGTGTGTGTGTGTGTGTGATGTGTGTGTGTGGTGTGTGTGTGTGTGTAGGTGTAGTGTGTGGTGTGGGGGGTTTGGGGGGGCGTATATGTGTATGCTATTGAGTGGGCATGTGTTGGGTGTGTGCATGGGTGGTGGGTGTGTGCATGTGTGTTTGTGCAAAGAAAGACAGAAATAAAGGAGACACTAATAGTTCAACGTCCTGCCTCTTTAGCGTGTCTCCTCCTAATAACGCCAGCTCTCAGGCCCTGAGGACCCCGGCTAGATCCCACTCATTGCTAGCACCGCGGCGTCCACTGGATAAAAACGCACACCCGCGTCCGACACCATCTGCACCTGCATTACATCACTTTGATATGATTTCTTTAAAGCACTGGGCTAGTTATCCAATATCCGGCTTCATTGCGGTGCCGCATGGGATATTAAAGTATCTCTGTGTGTGTCTAATCATTTATTTCCATCACACATTGGGTTTTCATTGGGCTTATACTTTCCTTCACTTATTTGCCCATTTGGTCGTTCATCCATCAATCCAGCTACCTTAAGGGGATGGAGGAGGAGATGGCAAATGGCAATGAATTTTTAGAGGCCGCCCCACTCACAGATTCCATCACAGGAAATTCTACGGGAAAAAAAAAAAAATCAAATTGAGACATGGTAGAATTTATTGCCCAGAAAATTCCATTCTACTATCAGATTCTAAAAAGTCCAGTCCTCCAAGCTTCGGAAAATCTATTCCCCCACCCTCCCCTCAACCTCACCCCACATTTTAATACCCCTATGTAGCAGTCCCCATAATTCATTCTACTGTGTTAAGCACAGTTTTATTAGATCTGAAACAAATTTTGGTGGGGATCCTATAGGTCATTAAGCATGGAGTAATTTTATCCTTGTTTCCCTAATGATGCCATAATGGCGAGTGAATTTCTTAACTAAAGACCAAGGAACGTTGTGAAGGTCAGCTTCATCTGCAGACTCCTTCAAGCGCTTCTCCCAGAGATTGGAAAAGTCGCCCGTTTTTTGAGGAGTCATTAATAACCTTAAAGCTGAGAGCCCTTTCTGCCTTTTCGCTTTATACCTTTTAATTTCCCTGCATTTTCACTCTCCTCCTCCCTTTCTCTCCTTCTCTTTCAATCTCTCCTTCCCTTTCTCCCCTTCTCACTTTCCTCTCTTTAGCTGGCTCTCACTGTTCTCTTACAATCTCCCCTCCCTCTCTCTGCCTCAGTCTCATTCACTCTTTCATTATCCCCCACTCTTCTATCCATCTCCGTCTCTTCCTGTCTCATTGTCCTCCTCTGGCTTTCTCTCTCTCTCTTCCTCACTATTTCTCTTCATCTACTTCTGTCTCTCTCACTCGCTCCCTCATCCTGTACATCCATCTCCCGCTCTCTCTCCCGCTTTCTCACCCGCTTTCTCACCCTTTCCTCCCTGTTTTTTTTTAATGCAAACAGAAAGGAATTCCATGTATGTTTGTGCCTGAGCCTGTGTGTGTGTGTGTGTGTGTGTGTGTGTGTGTGTGTGTGTGTGTGTGTGTGTGTGTGTGTGTGTGTGCTGTGTGTGTGTGTGTGTGTGTGTGTGTGTGTGTGTGTGTGTGTGTGCTGTGTGTGTGTGTGTGTGTGTGTGTGCCTGTGTGTGTGTGTGTGTGTGTGTGTGTGTGTGTGCTGTGTGTGTGTGTGTGTGTCGTGTGTGTGTGTGTCTGTGTGTGTGTGTGTGTGTGTGTGTGTGTGTGTGTGTGTGTGTGTGTGTGTGTGTGTGTGTGTGTGTGTGTGTTTGTGTGTGTGGGTGTGTATGTGAGTAGGCAAGTGTAGAGAAAACAGAGTAAAAAGAGAGAACGAGAGGGAGTTATAGAGACAGGCAGAGAACAAGTGAGAGAGTGAGAGAAAGGTAGAGCGCAAACAAGAGGGAGACCGTGAAAGGTGGAGAGGAAAACAAATCAAGAGAGAGAGGGTAGAGAGAGAGAGGATAGAGAGAGCAAGACAGAAAAACAAAGGGAGAAAGCGAGAGAAAAAGAAAGGGATACAGAAGGAGAGAGAGAACAGGAAATAGCATTGCATTGACATACAGATCCCAGATGTGATGCTGCAATCATTTGGATTTTATGCCTTTGTTATCGCTTTAATCATTTTCTTCATTCGTTTTGTTTCAGTGGTCTGAGCGAGAGACACCTGATAGGCTAAACTATCCTGGGAACCATTTTTATTTGGAATGTGGCGCAAGGTCTAATTAGAATTTGAATTTTGCTGAGCCTTGAAATGGCGGGTGCTTTATCCTTATCGCCTTAGATATTGTTCCAAGTCAATCATTTGTCGTCGAAGCATGCTGGGTAGAAACTGTTGCTAATAAACCTTTGGGTTCGCCATAATATTTATTTTTATTCCACTGCCATGGGGTTTTCTTTGAGTTTTTTTATCAATTCATTGAGGCTGCTATATGTACAGCTTTATTGATAAAATCGAACCAGCATCAATCACTGTTGTTTCTCCAATTAAATGGGCTAAGAAGCATCACCCTATGTTTAGTGTGTTCAGGAGTCAAACCCACACTTAGATCTCACATTTTAGAATACTTCTGTGTCTACATGCTGCAAACAACAGAAATGTATTAAAAGTAAAATATCAAACAAACATACATTTTGAATGCATGCACACGCTGTTCATTTCAATTCAAATATTTGAATTGTTATCTCTTAATTAAATACAAGAGCAAATATTTGTGTAGAAAGTATCAACTAATAAACAAACCCCCAAAACAAGGTTGACATCTTATAAAAACTGTTGTAAAATGTCCAGTATGTTGTGGGATCTGGTGGGCGTCTGTGTCAGGGGCAGCCCTTAGGCAAAACAAAAAAAAGCGATAGGGCATCTCGAAAAGCAGTTTAAAACAGTTAGGCCCCAGTATCCATGCCTCAGTGAGAGCCTCTCGTTCAGAAGGGCTGCACCCAGGGACCAGGGGCCCGTCGCTGTCCTGAACCACGCAGTGAGTGCAGGGGATGGTAATGGTGTTTTTGTCACAGCCTATCTGAGTTAACTCATGTCTCCTCTCTCTCTCTCTCTCTCTCTCTCTCTCTCTCTCTCTCTCTCTCTCTCTCTCTCTCTCTCTCTCTCTTCTCTCTCTCTCTCTCTCTCTCTCTCTCTCTCTCTCTCTCTCCTCTCTCTCTCTCTCTCTCTCTCTCTCTCTCTCTCTCTCTCTCTCTCTCTCTCTCTCTCTCTCTCGTCGCCTCCAACGCATTTTTTAGATTTCCCAGACGCAAAAGAAAGAAAGGAAGAATGAAAAAAAAACCGGGGGCTAGCTTGGGAGGGATTGGAGTTGACAGGCGTTAACGCTTAGAAATGTACCAATAAATGGCGTTCATGGGTTGCTGATGTGCGGTTTGATGGCGACGATATATATTAAAAGAAGAGGCAGAAGCTGTGTTAAGCCACTGTGTTGCTAACTGCTAAATTATAGGACCAATTTCCAAAAGGTTTTGAAATAAACTTTCATTACCCACAAGAAATATGTCTTTGAAATGTCAAGGGTTTTTTTATATTTCCGAGATTAATGTCTTGTATTTGAATGTTTATTGGATAGTTTTCCACTTATTCTGCCTGAGCAGATACGTATCATACATATATATATTTATATATATATATATATATATATATATATATATATATATATATATATACACACACATATATTATATATAGTATCCCACTGATGAGACATTCTGCTAATTGTGTTTTAAATCTGCGTTGAATTGAACAATAGAAAAAAAAAAAAAAGCCTAAAAAAAAATGAAAAAAATGAAATAAAATTCCTGTGACAACATGATGGATCACCTGTAAGTCTACCTGACACTGAAATTAGGCTTTTTAATGACGCGCTGCCTCCTCGTAGATGTGAAATTCAAATTCCCTCCCCGTTGTCACCTGTCCCTTTGACTCGCGTGCGCCAAACACAGGCACTTTGTCTTTGTCACCGGGAGCAGGACGCTGTTTTTCGCCGGCAAGCTTTTGTATTAACCGACCTCATATGGAACTGAGGACATAGCTCATTGAGCATAGTGCTGTTGTTACGTGTTCCTCTCCCCCTCGCCGAGGAACCAGCCACACACTCCCTGAGCCACAGAGGCTCCGCTGTCATTCCAGCTGTAGAGGACTTTTAATGTCTAACATTCATATCAGCTATAACATTTTTTAGCGGTATATATTTTTATGTTTTTGGATCATTATTTTTATTTTTTTATAGGTGTATGCTGTCTAGTCACAACATACAAAAAACTGAAAAGTTATTGATATTTATTTTCTTCCGTATTTGTATTTATTATTTTATATTTTAAGCTCACCTGGATGCAGCCCTGAATGTATAGGAATTGTACATATCCCTCTCAACTACGGTCATTCAACACGGCCGTCACTGGAGTGTGAGCTCAACGCATATCAGCCGATCCTCAGTAACACTGAGCTGTCTTTAGCCGCTTCTCTACAATAATTCTAGGAACGGGAACTGTACTAAGGCTACTCTGTGTGTTCTCCTCTGAGCTATAGGTCCTCTGTTTGAACCAAAGCGCTACTGATGTTCGACGCTTACGCCCTGGCGCCGCCGCGGACGACTGTCGCAGTCCGGGTGACACCTGTAATCAGGTGTGGCACTGCCTCATGAACGCCTGCATTGACTCCCATGTCAGTCCTCTGAGCTCCGGCTCCACCACGGGCGCAGTAATCCATCCTGAAACCAGAGAGGAGGGGGCGGAGGTGGGCTGGGAGCGGTGGTGGTGGTGGCGGTGGAGGAGGTGGTGGTGGAGGTGTGGTGGTGGTGGAGGTGGAGGAGGTGGTGGTGGGGGAGGAGGCGGAGGAGACAGGGGGGGGGGTAGCAGGAAGCAAATGAAAAATCAATGCCGCTGTGACACATTAACTTATCCCCCCAATTTCATAACTGGCGTTGGGTGTCAGGAGGGATCTGTGGCGTGGTGGCGGAGGAGGAGGCTAGGTTATCTGCCGACTGATTGGTTCTCATGGCCACGGCCTGGCGCCCGCTGGGTGGCGAGGAAATGGGTACAAATGACGGGTTTAAAAAGGAAAATAATAACAGCCAACGAAGCCTCAAGGACTCCGTGGGCTGGTGGTGGGGCTGGGGGGGGGGAGCGCGCCACTGTGGGGTCCACGGTGGTACTTTCGGTCTGGATGTTCCCCTCGAATAAAAACACTTTAATTGTTCTTTCACTGTTATATTATTAATCATTACGGATGGGAATGGCCAAGGAAGCTTTAACGGTTGAGCTAATTAAGGTATATTACCAAAATAACCAATCTGCATTTTTATCCTTTACATGGTTGAAATTTGTCCAAAATCCACATCTTACTAGCGATTATAAGATTAACATCTTGCGTGTTCAGACGTCTAAGGCACGCCTCAACACATCATCAGTGCAGTATAACAGATTATGTGGTATAAAAAAGTTCATAAGAAAATAAAAACATAGGACTTTGTTAAGTGTAATGAAAGAACAAAATAAAATTGACAAATGCATCTTTTTCCACTTTGACTTTGAGGTGTCTCTTAATTCGGGCGCGTGCGGCGGCATCTATCACTCCATAACAATAATCGGTGACAAGGAGCCCCGAGTAGCCTCCGTGGTAGCGCTGTCCCTAATCAGTGCTCTCTCTCAACTGTTAAATGTATTTAAACACTAAATTAACAGCCCATAAAGGGCCTCTGGTGCACTACATTCAAATTAGAAGCCGCTTCTTATTTACTGCCACAGAACTGCAAAAGTGACACTTTCCCTGATCACATTAGGGAGAAGCAACGCGGTGACCTTGGCGTAATGGAAGCCTGTGAGATACGAGCCCCACACACTCCTCGTCCTCCAGAAAAAAAAGAAGAAAAAAAAAGAAAAGAAGCTACATGCACAGGCGCACGCGCACACACACGGCCGCACACAAACATTCGGGCACACACACACACACACACACACACACACACACACACACACACACACACACACACACACACACACACACACACACACACACACACACACACACACACACACACACACACACACACACACACACACACACACACACACACACACACACACACACACACACACACACACACACACACACACACACACACACACGTTTCAACATATCCTTAGTCTAGAGGCTGGGATAGGAGGGGAGGAGAGACAGAGGTTTAAAAAATGAGAACTAGCTGTCCTCATCTGCAGTGTCATTAAATCACCAGATAATGGTGTTAGCATCATTCCAACAGCTTCTTTTGTGCGTATTTTGTGCTTGTTTCGCATGTGCGGTAGGGTAGAGTGGGGAGACGGAGGTGTGGTGTGAGTCGCGACCCAGACGGCTTTTCACGCGGGTGTGCGTTCTGCGAGAAGGAGGCGAGAGAAAAAAGAGTGGAGAGGAGGGGACGGAGGGGGGGAAAACAGAACCCACCACCCAGCGCGGGCGTGTGTGGCTGGGGCTCGAGGATGGAGGCAGATAAACCCAGCCAGCGTTCATTTCACCGCGAGCACCGGTGTCACCCTGTTTAGTGCGGAGCTGATGCTCTCATATTTAATGCTTTAATTACACCTCAGCAGCTGGGCGCAGTGATTTAACTTTATGGATGTGAGAGCGCTTAATTATGAAGCAAAATGCAGAAAGTCATTTCTGACGCCGGATGCAGACAATAAAATTTATTTTGAAGATTTTCGGCGTACACTGCTTCTTCTACCTTTGGGGGAAATGACCCTTGGCTGAAAAATACTATTGGTTGTATTATGCCTCATAATGAGTGTCGTTCGAGTGTGTGCGATTTGAACGTGTGCTATAAATATAAAAGTGTTCATGTTTGAAAGCCGAAAAACTGCAACCATAAATTGGGATTGGTGAGGTATATCAGATGTGACAAAAATTACAAAAATAATCCCCTCACAAACCTTCCACATCAACACCCACACTCACACACAGAGCAAAGTGACGGTGGGCTTGTGTTAAGCAGTTTACCCCTGGGTTGAGCCTGCTGCTCTTTGTGTTCAAAGGAACAAGGCTCATTAAAACAACACGAGTGAAATGTGACGTGCGCTGGAGCATCCTCCTTCTGTGGTGTGTGTGTGTGTGTGTGTGTGTGTGTGTGTGTGTGTGTGTGTGTGTGTGTGTGTGTGTGTGTGTGTGTGTGTGTGTGTGTGTGTGTCGTGTGTGTGTGGGTGTGTATAAATGCATGTGCGTGTGTGTGTGCGCGCGCGTGTTTACATGCGCGTGTGTGCGAGGAGCGTGCGTCTCGGCGAGGTTTTCCTATTTGTTTTACGTCGGAGCGTTTTGACTTCCTGAACCCCATCCCTGTGATTTCCTTTATAGCCCCGCTCCACAAAGGAGAAGAAAGACCACCATTAGCCGCCACATCGCTGAAGGATATTTCTATTCTCTGTCAGCCCAGATATATGGGGGGTCCGCTGGCCGGTGACACCCATGCACATTAAAGGTACTGATGTGCCCCCTTAGTCAAGTTCTGCTTGCATTAATATTTGGCAAATTGACTCATGAGTGCCATTTGGTCGCAGCCTTCCAGACTCATAATGTGCCACATCTTTCTTACTTTCTTCAATCGTGAGCCTGAATCCCTCCTTTTCCCCCTCTCTAACATGCCCTCCACCCTCTCTTTCTCCCTCTCTGCCGTGTTCTCCTAACCCCTTTTTGTCTCTTACGGTCTTTAGTGCTTTTCAAAAAGGGGATTTTTCTTCTCTCTCTTTTTTTTTATTTTTTTATTTTTTTTTTTTACAGTTGAGCGGCGAAGGTCCAGCTTCAGAGCGATGATTCAAAGGGAGAAGGGACAAAAAGAGAAACATAATCCCTCCCCTAAATGTTTTTTAAAAGCCGCAGGAG
Source organism: Melanogrammus aeglefinus (assembly GCA_900291075.1). Classification (NCBI taxonomy): domain Eukaryota; kingdom Metazoa; phylum Chordata; class Actinopteri; order Gadiformes; family Gadidae; genus Melanogrammus; species Melanogrammus aeglefinus. Next base: position 398,815 of record OLKM01000158.1, read on the forward strand.
CCGTGGCCGTTATTGATGACATCATTATTATGTATAGGATATCATAGTGAATAATAAGCCATTATCTATCATTTTTCTCTTTTTCGTCACTGCACAATGTAAAGGTTAGGCAATTTGTTTTAATGTTAAAAGTGTCAGTTCACACTAGCATGGAGTGTTATTTCAATAAATTCCATATTTAAAGGCCGCCGTTTGACTCCTGTCTGCAGTTCAGGGAAATCTAAAATGTTTTATATAAATTGTCTAGAGACCTTTTTTGGACACTGCTTCTATATGGAGATAGAATACATTTCAGAAAAGCTTATTTGTTAAGTGACAGAAATACATTGTGCATAAATTCCTCAAGAAATAAGGTCCACAAAAAGTATCTTTCTTATAAAGACAACATCCTACAGAATAATAACATTTGTTTGTTTGTGAAAAAAAATAAAAATCGATATATACTACTGTATGTTTTGTGCCTTTAAGACGAATGAGAAGATTTATTTCTTTAAATGTACTCATTTACACTTAAAGGGGTATTTTTTTTCTTGCTCCATTTCCAAATGGGAAAAACGTCTGGACAGGTTCTCTAGCATGAAACATGGCACACAGCCGGAGGAGAGCCCCCGCACACACGCAAACACACACACACACACACACACACACACACACACACACACACACACACACACCACACACACACACACACACACACACACACACTCCACACACACACACGCACACACACACGCACACACACACACACACACACACACACACACGCGCGCGCACAAACACCACGCACACACACACGCGTGCAAATACACACACAACACACACACACACAACACACACACACACACACACACACACACACACAACACACACACACACACACACACGCGCAAATACAAAGACGTTTCGATACAGCATATTCCCCAAAGATGAATAGCTGTTTGGTGGTATGGTGGTGCAGAACAATGAGAAGGATTTCAGGGAAAAGGGGGCTTTGGGGTTGGCATTGTGCGCATACATTGTGGAGGCGGTGGTGGTAGTGCTGGTGGTGTGGCGTGGGGAATCAGCACGCTTGAACGCATTTAAATTTACACAAACTCTGTAGGAATGACAGTGATAAATGTTACACTCTATTCTACAATATGTTTAATGCATAGGTCTGAGGAGTTAAGTTTTGCCCCTCTGGCGGGGGGGATGCTGCCGCTGTAGTTACTACTGTGTGTTACATCACATTCCCTTCCATTAAAATGCCAAGTGGCCCAGTGAAGACAGCACAGGGGATGACAGAGGAATTGTTTACCTGTCTCCGGCCCTCATCCCTCATTTCTCCTTCTTTTGCATTGTGTCACTGTTGTGTGCGTGTGTGTGTGTGTGTGTGTGTGTGTGTGTGTGTGTGTGTGAGTGTGTGTGTGTGTGTGTGTGTGTGTGTGTGTGTGTGTGTGTGTGTGTGTGTGTGTGTGTGTGTGTGTGTGTGTGTGTGTGTGTGTGCGCGCGCGTGCGCGTGCGCGTATGTATGTGTGTGTGTGTGTGTATGTGTGCGTGTGTTTGCATGATTGTGTGGGTGCATGTCTGTGCACGTGCCTGGTTGAATGTGTGTGTGTGTGTGTGTGTGTGTGTGTGTGTGTGTGTGTGTGTGTGTGTGTGTGTGTGTGTGTGTGTGTGTGTGTGTGTGGTGTGTGTGTGTGCGTGTGCGTGTGCGTGTGTGTGTGTGTGTATGTATGTATGTGTGTGCGTGTGTTTGTGTCTGTGTATGTGTGGGTGTGTGTTCGCATGATTGTGAGTGAGTAACGAAGGCCGATGTAATGTAATGATGAACAACGTTGTCCAACACAACCAGCAGCACAGCAACGTAACCATTGAACACGCACATCATTCGCAATCCATGTGGTTTCGAATTATCATGGTGGTCTACAGTAGGTTTTCTACAGAGCGACAATTGAGACACATCCTTTCGATTCAATAAAAAAACCTCTTTAGAACACAAGAAACTAAACAGATTAAACTGTGGCTGCCCAGCTGCTCTGATCACCGCTGGCACTAAACTGCAGCCTCACCACCCAGTGTCTTCTCCAGTCCTCGCCTGTCACTGAAGCAGTGGTGAGACACACACACACACACACATGGACGTGTGCACGGCCACGGACTAAGACACGCACACGTGGACATACATAAGGGTGCACATGTAAAGGACACATCTTCACACACACACACACACACACACACACACACACACACACACACACACACACACACACACACACACACACACACACACACACACACACACACACACACACACACACGGATGGATACACACACTGCATCAACACTTTTCACTACGATCACTTCCTCCATCTCTTTCTCCGCCTCTCTGACACACACACACAACTTTACACACAGCCCCTTAAACACGCCGTTATACGCACGCACGCACACACACACACACGCACACACGCATAACACACACACCACACAACACCACGCACTACACCACGCACGCACACGCACGCACCACACACACACACACACACAGCACACGCACGCACACACACACACACACACACACGACACACACACACACACACACACACACACACACACACACACAGAGAGAGTGTGACCGCCCAGTGATCTCCACAGTCTGCATCATCACCCCGCAGAGGCAGCTTCTGCATGACGGGCTGCCTTGAGCCAGCTCTGTACACTGTAGCGGCTGATAAGATGGGAGGAGGGCAGGCCCGATGTCTCTCATGGATAAGTGCTTAGGGCTGACGGTACACACCTGCAAAGGTGTGTTGCAACACTCGACTGGGTGTTTTTTAAAGGAGCGACAGCCCGCATAGTGGACCGGGAACAGGCAGTTCGTGGTGCGTTTTGTACCCGCCTCTTGCATGTACGTGTGCTTTTTCTAGTGACATGCTTTGGAAACACAGGGGAATGAACGAGTGATACCATGGATTGTTTGTGGAATGTTTGGGAGTGTGTAAGTCCATACCCTCATGTTACGAAATCTTAAAATCTAAAAAGAATCTGGAAATCTTAAAAAGAATATATTGAAAATATATTTTTATTTCTAGTTATTTATATAATGCACTCAAAGATTGTTCATACATTTAGGGTGCCTCAAAAATTTCTCAACATCCCTTTAATTGCATAGAATTCTTTCAATGACCACTTCCGGAAAATTACAAAATACTACAATATCACAGCAGCATAAGGAGGCAACAGACAGCAGCGCAGGCTTTCCCCCGACCAAACCCAGTCCTGAACACACACCACCACCGCCCTGTGTGAGCCGACCGGAGGAGCCAACGGAGGCGGGCTATCAGCCTTGTTTTCCTTTAGTTTTATGAAGCATACAACAAGAACAAGCACAGCCACCCCGCCCGGCCGCACAGCTCCTCCGCGCGAGGCAGTATGTAAAGGCTGGCATGTATGTAAACAAACAAGCTCAAACTTTCCCCTGATTTACAGCCCTGCTGGGTCCCGGCTGAGGGGATCCTTCACCCGCTACCAACAACGAGACCCCCCCCCCCCCACCCCCCACCTAACACCCACACCCGCACGCCACCCAGTCAACCAGCCCACCCCCCCCACCACCACCACCACCACCCCACGCCCCAGCTGCAGACAGCTTGAGCACTTTCCATTTTATACCTCAGCAATTTTTATAGCGTCTTTAGCTCGGCGGCGCACGCTAGGCCTCGCCGTTTCCCGCTGGAAAGAGGGGAGGAGGAAGAGGAGGAAGAGGAAGTAGCAAATAACAATATCAGATGCAAAGAACAAAGGATGCTAAGCAGCTGGGTCATGTGACTTGTGTTGTGTACCGAGCGCGGGATTGGGAGGTCTACGCAGGTAGTGGTGTGTGTGTGTGTGTGTGTGTGTGTGTGTGTGTGTGTGTGTGTGTGTGTGTGTGTGTGTTGTGTGTGTGTGTGGTGGTGTGTGTGTGTGTGTGTGTGTGTGTGTGTGTGTGTGTGTGTGGGGGCTGCTGTGGACCGACAGCGGGCTGATTTAATTGGTTGATGTTAAGGGGGGGGAGGGGGGGGGAAGGCGCTGGTAAGGGGACTGCGTTCCTTGGTGAGATTAAGTAAGGAAGAGTAGCCAAGCTTCTGAGGGTTTTAGCATCTCCGCAAGGTTTCTGTAACTGATACGGTGGGCTGTGTAATTAAAGGTTCCAACCGAGGGAGCCATGGGGCGGTGGTGGATGCAGGGCCTGCCTTCCAACGTCTCCTCGATGGGGGAGGGTTGAGGGTGGAGGGGGGGGTGGGTGGTGGTTGGTGGGAGGAAGGCAAAGGAGGCCACCTTTCCCGGAAGCGAAAGTATGCTGTATGCCGAAAAAAGATGGGTTGAATAACAATATTTCAAGAAGATCCAAAATTGAGGCTAAAGAAAGAACGAAAAGAAGAAGGGTGTGCACAATTTTTTTCACTCTTAATGCAAATTCTTAAAAGCAGGGTTACCAACTGAGAACCGATATTCTTCTCATCTTCTCAATATTTTATGAATAGTTCTCTAGGATCGCTTTGTGAGTGCTATGTGTGAGGATATTTCCCATACACAGAGAAAAGGTTTTAAGGCTTTTATGTACAGCCTGGGGACAGACCTTTCCACGGGCTGTCGTCTCGATGAATCATGCACCTGGCACCACAGAAGACGGTTCACTGTTTGACAGCAGTGGAAATCTGCTCCCCGTCGTTATTAGAAGTAATGTCATCTGCCTTTGCCGATCGCTCATCATTTTTTGGGCCTCATTGCCTGTGTTTCTCGATGATATTAAGTATTCAAAGCTCATTTACATTCTTATTTTTCAATTTACTGCCGCAGTAGTTTAATTTATTCCATATAATTCCTTTCACAGAGAGGGACATTAATCATAGACTGTACGTTTTTAGTGCTACTGGGGTATTATAATAATCAATAAAAGAAAGGGATAAATACTAAACGCTGGCCTAGAGGTTAGAAAAGCGGCGGGGAAGATCATTTTTTATTATTTTCGGCTTTTTCCCCCCCCCACAATCTCACCGTGTTTGTTGACACTAAATAATCAATGACGACGCTGTGCATTTTCAAATGCTGTAGTTCATCAGCAGTTGATAGTCTGTGCCATCGAGACCAGAACAATATGATATCCAGTTCTTTCAATTGGTTTCAATCTAGTTTTCTGCCTGTCTTTTTGAGGTTGTTTGTTGTGTTTGCTTGCTTGTTTGTTTGTATGTTTGTTTGCTTGTAAAGCAGTCAAAAACTCAACTCAGGTCTCAGAATACGGCTCATATCAATGAGCGTGTGTGTATGTGTGTGTGTGTGTGATGCTTTCTGCTGGTTTCTATATTTGGGGCTCGCTAGGCTGGAGGCCAAACCACTTCCATCCCTTTTCTTCCTGCTCTTTCTTGTTGTTTCTTCATCCTTTCACATTCATTTTATGCTTGGCTATGCTGTGGGGCTATCAGTGTATTAATGCCGGGGCTTAAGCCAAACAGCCTTCACCAGATAAGCCCTTTCGCTCTCGTCAAAATGGCTGTTCCCAGTCACTACACCACCGCCCGCCCAGCCACCACCACCCAATACCACCCATTCTGCCGCCCTACAGTGGAAAAGCCCTCTAAATCATTTAATAATATTCCTGGCCTGCCCATAATTTCTTCTCTCTCCGGTCATTTCCTCTTTCAAACGTCCTTATTCCTGTGTAATACATTTCCTCCGTGAGATGCAGCACATCTTAATTTGTTGTTGCCTTGTTTCAGAGCCTTGACCTTCCCTAGAGGTGCGTGTGTGTGTGTGTGCCTGTGTGACAGAGAGATAGAGTGTAAAGGTGTGTACGTATTTGTGTTAAGATGTGCCTTTATGTCTTGTGTGTGTGTGCATGCACGTGTATGTGTATGTGTATGTGTGTGTGTTAAAAGACGTGAGTGTGTGTGCTTGTCAAGTAAGTGTGTGCGTGCATGCCTGCCCATGTGTGTGTGTGTGTGTGTGTGTGTGTATAAAGGTGTGTGCGGGTGTGTGTGATGGAGGTGGTGGTGGTGGTAGAGGAGGCTGATTGGGAGCTGATGAAGGGGTCTTGGGGCGGAGAGGAGGGTCTGTAAACTCTGATACATAATACCGTGAGCCATAATACTCTGTGCATGGCCGCCCGCAGGCCCTCCTAATCACGGGGAAAAAGACCCCTGCTCTCCCACCCCATAAACCCAGCGCCGCACCCGGACAGCCATGAGGGCACAATGTCACTTGTAAATCCCAAATTAAACTCAACTGCCCAGAGCCTTCCAGCGTGCAAAACACACACACACACACACACACACAACAGCACACACACACACACACACACACACACACACACACACACACACACACACACACACACACACACACACACACAATCAAAAAAACACACCCTCACCAACATCCAGCATCCCCAGGTTTCCCTCCAAGTCTCGTGAAGGGAAGGATGGAGGAAGTGGATGTCATGGTGATGGCTGTCCAAGTGCCCCCCCACCCCCGTCAAGGTCATACAGGGGTCAACGTGTCCGCCGACTGGCTGCATTTTACTGTATGCATGTATTTCATGCATTGCATGAAGATTTTTTTTTTTTCCCCCTCATTCACATGCCATTGATTACGGGCAACGAACTGACAACCCCAAGCCACTGCCACAGCGCTGGACCCCTGATAGGCTAGCCTCTCGCCTCACACACAAACACACACAGAATCCGAAACAATGAATACACAATTCTTTTTTTGTACCTTTCATCCTCTGCCCTGTTGAATGCACAAGGAATGTCTTTGTATGCACACTGGCGAGCTGCAGTTTTGCTATAGGGGAGGGAAAACGGTGTCTCCCTCCAAGGCAATCTGTTCATTAAGATAATGTGTTACTTCCAATTAAACTAACATTAAAACAAACCCCATAAAGAGTTGGAGTCAGCGATTTTTTTTTCCTCCAACTTGCTCTTTTAATTACATCGTTCCTCTCCTGTCATTAAGGATATTAAAAATTCATTAACAAGAATAGTACTCTCTCTCTCACGGCAACAAATCACAGAGACTTCTCGTCGCATGTTGTCAAAAGATTATCTCCATTTTTACGAATTCCCAACCAACCTCCAAAAAGGTGATCCTCTGAGCGCCTCTACGGCAACAGGTGACCTGAGCTGTGAACTCTAATATAGAAATGAGTTGAACCCAAGCTGAAGGGCTCCGATCTAAGCTATAAATACATGTTGGGCCAACACGGGGGCTGCATCGTATGTCGCGTTGATCCATTTACGGAATCTATTTACGCCGAGCACCCCGCTAATGTGATTCCATTGCCGCCTGTTATGTTTTCCGTCAGTTCTATTTCTCGCTCCTAATTTGTTTTAATCAAATGTGTTTATGGCGAGCTGGCGCTGTTTTACAGCTTCGCCGCTGAACCGTGCGGCGGCTGCTGCAGGAAATGAGCACGTCCATGAATAACACGAGCCCCGCCAGGCTGCACGCCTCCGCCCGGGAAAAAGAGAAAGCTAAACAACAAGAAACTGACTTCTGTTGAACGGCTTTATCTGTCCGTACATCCACTTAGTGTACAATATACAGTATGCGGAGGAACGGAAGGGATGACGCTGAAAACGGAAACCACACGGCCTGGTAAACTGTGGAGATAATTGTTGGATGGTTTGGAGTCCTGATGAATAAAAGTGTTCAATTCAGGACTGTATCCATATACAGATCTCATTTGCGCTAATGGGAATAGACAAGCTATTTGCGTCTGTTTGCTTGCAATACCGTACATGTCCACTAGATATTTTACAGTAGGCCATTGTTTCCTACCTAGAAACCAACTGCATAAATCAAATACCCTATATCTCACAAAACAGTGTGTTGGGTTGTATTAGGTTGGATTAGCTTCAGTGGTTTGCTAAACAACAAAAAACAAACAACAAACTCAGTGGTTATATTTATTTCTGAAGGCATTTTCGGTAAAATGGCAAAATTACTAATTGTTTATTTAAATGTAGTTAGTATTTTGGATTTCTTTGTATCAATTCATTTGCTTGTTTGTTTGTTTGTTTTTTTGTTTGTTTGTTCCAATTGGCAGCATTCTATACATTGTGAGGTTATTTTACCAGAGGTCTAATGCATTGCTATGGTTGGCAACAGAGTTATGTTTCAATCCCAGCATTATAGTTTCTCGAAGCCACAAGTGCAGAATCAATCATTGGTTGCTTATAAAAAGCCAGAGCCATGAATAGAGTTTTTCATGAGAACATTGCTGAAGCAAGGCACAGAAACAAATCAATTGAAATCTTTTACTAAGCCCTTTCACAAAGTTTTAATGCTGAGTGACACCAAAAAAAACGTTTGGGACAGAATAGTTAGTGGGCAACACATCGGAGGAGGTTGACCAGTGGATGAACCCGTTCTCCTTCTCTCCCTCCACGTTCACTGAAGGCCAAGAAACAAACACATAACATCCCTACATTATTAACATTTAATTAGTGGTTGTTGTGAATTCTATCTGTGCACAGCTGCCATTGTATCACAGGGGGGCCACTGAAATATTCATATGCACCTAATTAATTGGCATCGGAGGGGTGTATTGTTTTGTTTGTTTAAGTGGCTCAACGGTAAATTAATACAAAGATTAGAGTTAAAATATTCACCGTAGGCATGTGTGTGCGTGTACCTCTGCACGTGATTAGGTGTTAGTGTTATGAAAGGTTATGGAATGAATAAAACAGAGAAACATTATCTGGACACGACCTAATCCCTTGCATTACAAGATGGGATAACAGAAGATTAATAGCGACGCCTCGGCAGGTGTACGGTGGCCTATGTCAGTTAGTTACTGTCTGGCTGGATGGTGAATACCAGCCCAAAGGTACTGGCCGTGATCCCCAATGGCTGTAACCTCATTTAACACTTTCAAAGTCATGTACAGGGAAAATATTTTTGAAGACATCTCGTTTATGCAAAGGCAGGTCTTTGGGGTATCCTGGTCATGGATGACTACAGGTATAGACTACAAACATTTTGGGATAGAACCCAGTATCGTTCAGTTGATAACTTGTAACTTGCGATTGCGCTAATCATATGCAGGTCGTTTAGGAACAAGTGGGGGTTAGGAATCCAACCCTGACTGACTTAGTGACGCCAATGCAACTTTGCAACCACGGCCATCGACGACATCACATAACTCCTGACCACAAGAATCCCATTACCTTGTCATTGCATTACTCAAACCTCTGTGTCACTGGTGTGATCACCAGCCAGTCTGGCTCCTGCCCCACGGGGGGGGGGGGGGCATTCGGCCATCGATCAAACACACTTCACAACCCCCCCCCACAACGTCTAGTTCTAACACCTCAGAGCACACAACAACAGGCGAACACAGGAGCCAAAGATATGCACGCCTACTCACAACAACCTCACCGACTCAACACCACTCGCTCTCACGCCAGTTATGCATGTCAGCCTGACCCGACCAATCCTGGCTTCTCTCAGGAGATTAGGCCTATCGATCGTCTGATCGGTAGGTGTGTGAAGGCACCTGTTTATTTGCCTTCTGTTAATGTTTGTTTTTTTTGTGATTATGCTGTTCCCGCCACTGTGTGCACGTGGAGGTATGCGCATGTGTATGTATGTAGTGTTTGTGTGTGCGTGCTGTGCACACACCACACACACACACACACACACACACACACACACACACACACACACACACACACACACACACACACACACCATAACTGTTTCTACATGGAGGTATACCTGGGCGTGTGTGGGTGTCTTTGTGTGTGTATGTGTCTGTGCTTGTGTTTGTGTGTGTCTGTGTTTGTGTATGTATGTGATGGAGTAATTGTTTGCCTGGTAGAGGGACAGCGCTCCAAGTCTTGGTGGTTTTACATACAGCCCGTTATTGTGATTGGCTTCGGTCTGGGGAGCTATACCCTGGCTGTGTTGGAGAGCCCTCAAGCCTGACAGCTCTATTGTACTTCTATATCACTCTTCACTGGCTCTAACCAGCCACACCAACACACACAGTCATACCACTTTAGATTAGAAATACATTCATAAGCAGCAATTGGAGGTTGGTTTTCAGGTGAACACAGCAGCAGTCGTTGTACAATGACAGCTATTTAAACTCCAGTACTGCATTCAAGACAGAAAAAAACCAAGCTTGGGTTTGTTGACGTGAATCAGTCTGTTTGTTTTTACCTATATATACTTTATATTATTCATCAGATTGAGTGTAGTGTTTGCCCTCATAGTTGTACATCATCTAGCCTCAAGTTTTCCAGAAAGCTCTTTTCTTTTCATTGTCTTTGGTAGTTTAACACTGCAACAAACGATCCACTCTTCAGTTTTCCTAGGACGATTTTGCCAACAGGTTGGGCCGTGTTTGCCATGGGTCCCTTTCCCCCTTCTCACATCTAAAGACATGCATTACAGACTCTTTAAAGGCCCTGGATTGCTTTTAGGTGTAAACAGCACCAAGAGAGTACAACTCCAACCCAATAAATTGGTACTGGCGGCTGCCAATTCATCACCCCCCCCCCCCCCCGCGTTCCATAAGAGTGTTGTAATGTGGTGGGATAAACACCACACCCCCCTCTCCCCTAGGACCCTCACCAGGAATAAGCAAGGTAAATAAAATGAATGATGGGATGGATAAAAGATCCCAACCACCGTTCCTGTAGTGACATTATAGCAGTCGGTCCCCGCTTGCATCTGTTACTCCTCAAGATGGAAGACAGCAGATTTAATTACACGTCGGATCAACGTTGTAATTCCATCCGACGCACATCACGCTCGCTCTGCTCCTAATTGGAATGAATAGGTTAACCTATAGGACGGCTATGGTTTGAAAGGGAATGACGCTTTTTTTCTGTTATCTTTTTAAATGAACATATGGCTTAAAATACTCAACCCCAAAGAATGATCGGCTTTTACCTATTTTAAACCATAGCTTTATGCAAATTAAATATTCAACCAAATAAACGTTTGTAGTTTTTTTCAGATAAACGATTTATTTCAGATAAACGATTGAAAATCCACTAGAAAACACACTCACAATCAAATGTTGAAGCAGGCTTATTGCCGCGCTGCACAGGAGGCCTTAAGGTTTCCCTGGATTCCAGAAAGGAGTGGGTATTTGAATGATTGCTGCTGTGACAGGCTTGCTGTGATGGAATAACACATTCTGCTGAACAAATAGGCCCTTGAGTGCCTAGCTGGTCCCAGGGGTTTGTCTACAGCCCCGGGGCTGGGGGGCCCAGAGATGGGCTGCTCCCAGCATGGGTATACCCTGACAAGTGTTGTGCCTGACTCCGTAATGCTCTACCCCCAGCGCTAATGCAGCGCACGTGGTTACCACGCTCACGTGCACACACACATACAAAAGCACACACATGAACACAGGCACGCACACACACACACACACACACACGCATAAGAAAACGAAACACACAAATGCTCACACATATGCACACATGCATGCAGACACACACAAATATAACCGAATAAAGCAAAAAAAGGAATTGTGCGCTTAGAGCAACCAAATATTTCTGCACTAAGGTGTCCTTCACTTCAACTGATGCCTTTAGCAACCCTTATGTCAATGTCAAGTGAGAAGAGTGGGAGACACCCTCCACCATGACCACTTCCTATTCAACACAAAACACATGCTGTCATTCTGTTCATAAAGGAAGATAGTAATCATAATAATACCTGAGTGGGTTTACCTTTTCCTGACCATACTCCGTATGCAGAACACAGGAAGTAACATGATGATATCCTCCTCCCGGACGGGGTGCAGGGAGTGGAGTCGAGCCGTGGCCTAACAGACGGCATGTTGCTGCCGTTGTAAAGGCATTCTCCACCCTGCTCCACCCCCCCACCCCCAACCCCCCCCCCCCCCCCCGCACAGCATGAACCCACACATGCATGGCACTTCGATGATGTCACGGCGCTAGATAGGGCGCCAATGTGGAGATGGGAGACTGGGGTGCGTCAGCCACACACTGCTCAAGCATCTGCTTGAAAAAAAACCCACTAACTCCAAAGAAAGAACGAAACTCCCTCCCAACACCACACAGCGCTTTCTCTTTCTTCCTTTGGTTATTTTTTTTTGCGAGATGTGGACAAAAGCCACAGCTTCTCCTGTGATGTCCTGTTAGGGCTGTTCTGAGGCCAGCCGAGCGTGGCCCTCTCTTCGTCGGAGAGCTGAGGCAACATCATTCAGCTGCTGCCGCCTTGTGATCCAGGGGCACACAACACACACACACACACACACACACACACACACACACACACACACACACACACACACACACACACACACACACACACACACACACACACACACACACACACACACAGACACACACACATAAACACAAGAGAGAGAGAGAGAGGCAGACACACATAAACAGAGAGAGAGAGACACCCACCCACACACACACAACACATACATACACAGACACATAACACACACGTACTAATACAGAGAGAAAGAGAGAGAGAGAGACACACACACACACACACACACACACACACACACACACACACACACACACACACACACACACACACACACACACACACACACACACACACACACAGACCAACACATAAACACAGACACACACATACACACACACAACAGCTTAACGGCCTGAGAGAAATAGAGGCCGTCAGACAGTCTTCCTACACATACATGTCTTTGGGGTATCCTTGTTGTATGCACATTACCCCATGTCCAGTCTGTGTACCTCAGCTCTCTCCTATTTTCTTCTCCATGCCCGTACGCACACAACATACATGTTCATGTATTGATAAAGACAGCCCATGCACTAAGAAACACACACATGTATATGCACCTCAAGCCTCAGCCTTCACTTCCATGTGGTTCACATGCTACAGAAACACAGGTGCACACACTGAGAAACACACACAGGCAAACACAAGCATGTGTATATGCACGTGCAGACATGAGCAAACAATTTACCGATCAACAAGCCAAGAGCATAGACTTGTTTGGTTAATACTGTATAATCTCCCACGATACAATCTTTCACCTTGAGTTGCTTGAGATGCTTTGGCGTATGGACGCATGCAGAAAGAAACACATGCATGCACACACACTCACGCACAATGCCTAGAATCCTTGCTTTGCAATACACAGTTTAATCTCCCATGATACAATGTTTACACTTTGAGTCGCCTCAGATCGTCAGATCTCGGATGAATGGAACAGGATGCGTTCGGCACATATGCCACCATTCACGGTCACCTCTACTTAAAGAAACACACCAGATGCTGTGCCTAGTCATCCTACACAAAGATCTGTCACAGTGATACAAAAAAAGGAAGAAGAAGAGTTCTCTTCACATCCACAACAACAAGTGGCCGTGCTCGGCTGGGTCCTGTGTCGGCTGGGAAGAGAACACAAAGGTCATTGTGTAGCGCGCGCTGCAGAAGGGAAACATCTCGAAGCTGACCTCAATGAAGAGGGCCTCTGTTTCCACCGATGGCAATTACATCCTGGCTGGCTCTGTATAATTAACAGCTCCCCGACAGAGTGATCCAACACAATCTCAATTAATAGCAATGGCTATGCATTGGCGGACGGGGGTCTTAAAGTGGATGGGGCCGGGTGATGGGGATGGAGGGGAGATAGAGGGGGGAGGGGGGGTGTGGACAATATAGAGAAGCCATTTCTCTGGGGCGAACATGATAGAATTACAAAATCAGCAGCTTGCAAACTGTCTGGGCTTTGATGAAGAAACGTTTAATTATCCCCCCGGTGGAAAGAGGTCCCCTATTGTCTCAGGCTAATTTGTCCCTTTTGGCTCCATCCCTGGCCCAGAGGCTTGTCTGTCTCGGGTTACCCCCACTCTACACTCCCTCTGCCTCCCTCCCCAGCTCCTTATACCAGTCCTCTGCCACCCTCTGTATCAGTCCACCCCCCCTATTCCCCCACCCCTGCTACAAGGACAACCCCGGGGGCCCCCTGAGTGAAGGGCCCAGACAGTATTTTATTTGTTAAGTGTAGCCCAGAGAGCCGGGCCCAGGGGACCGGATGAAAGGAGAAGAACCGCCTTGCACTCCCAGAAAGGATCAAGCAGGTCAATTTCCTCCTGACTTTGTCCCGTCTCAGAGTTTGTGTTCCCCGAGTTCACAAAGGCCACTATTGGACTGGACCGGAGACTCTCCCTCTCTCTGCCTCTCTGCCTCTCCCTCTCTCCCTCTCCCTCTCTCTCTCTCTCTCTCTCTCTCTCTCTCTCTCTCTCTCTCTCTCTCTCTCTCTCTCTCTCTCTCTCTCTCTCTCTCTCTCTCTCTCTCTCTCTCTCTCTCTCTCTCTCCTCTCTCTCTCTCTCCTCTCTCTCTCTCTCGTCCCTTCAACCCCACCCGCCATTTGATTTTGAAGAATAATAGACGCCGATGGTGGCTTTCAAAGCAACTTTTATTTTTCAGAGTGAAACAAGAGAGGACCCTCCCTTGCGTGGAAGGGACAGCCAAACAGAAACAGATACTGTATAATTCTCCCAAACATCAACACGAACCGAGGCTAGGACAGTGTGAAAACAACTTTTTTTTCCAAGAGAACTTTGTTTAAACACAGATAAAATGCCATCCGATATTGTCGCCGCAGTATATTATTTCCACTGTGTTGTAACGTCACCTCTCTTGTCTCTCTTTTTCTCTCATTTAGCCTTGAACAATTCTTCATGCTTTCCAGATAATGAAATTAAATACATTTACATTAGGGCTGACAGTGGATCCAGTTCACATTTAAATGCAATTTAAAAAGGGGAATATATTTGCATAGTGAATTAAAATTAAGACCTAATTATGCAAATAAATTATCAAATGTGACCGGGGATGGTTTTCAATTCCGTTAATATCTAATTTCTTGAGACAATAGTCTGTTCGTCGTCTAAACAGCGCTACACTCGCATAATGCCGCAGACTCAACACAATAGGATTAATAATTCAGGCGGTATTTAATTACCAATATATACAAGCATAAATAATTAAAGAAAAATATATAGAAGCTTATGATTGACATCACATAGCTTTTAAATACTCCTAGACAAATCATTGTCTCCTGGGAATTAGGGTCCCCATACATATCCATGTATTATTAATATTCCATGTGCCCTTCTGATACCATGGACATGGCAGAAAGAGAGCAACCAGTAGGACACACGCAGGGTTCATGTAAAGTTACTGTAAAGTTAATGCAAAGTTACTCAAATACTCAACATGTACACCGGATATTGATTAAAGTCGATATTGACATTTAAGAATGAGTGTTGATAAATACATCAGAATACATGTTATTTATCAACATTATTGATCCATCGGTTAAAATATATTTTTTAATTTGTGACTTTAGGGGCCAGAATATTAAAGTTATTTTGAGCACTTAACATAACGTGAACAATGCCATATTCCATTGTTTTGAAATAATTCAGAAATTTGACATTATTATCCTATATTTTATTGGTAAAAAATATATAGGCAACATGGAAAAATACCTTTTTAGAAAGAACTAGCCAAACCACCCACAATAACACGTAAGGACGCCCACATTTGGAGAGTGAAGAGGGGACCTTGATTGGAATCATTCAGATTAACATAATGGAAATACAACAGAATGCTGCTGCTCTCAAATCAGCTAAACAAATATCTGCTCATCAGGAAAGCCGGCTCTGACACAGAAAAGGCACAGAGGGTCAGCCGAGATAAGAAATCTCATAACTCGCATGAATAATGAAGCATTTGGCAAGCGAAATACTCCGACAAAGAACCCTCCAGTAGGGGTCCTCCCTCCAACAGGAAGTTGTCAAGGTGCCTGAACTAAAATCACTCCCCAAAATAATCAACAGCGACTGTTGGGCCGAGAGAGACACCTTCGCATTATCTCTCGCTCGCTCTCTTTTTAATTAGTAGCCATTTGAAACGGCACCATTAAAAGTCAAAAAGCATTTCTTTGGTACTGGTAGATGATTTTTATGTTGCTGAGGTCTGTTGGTGGTAGTAAGGCTTAATTAAAAATCCCATAAGGCTAAGTACGTATTTAAAATGATGTGAAGGGTGTAAGAGAAAGAAAAAAACTTTAATGCAAGTTGAGACTACAGATTTGGGAAGTGGAATTATAGCAAATTAATAACGGCGGGTTAATGAACTAACCAAAGATGACATTTGCCTGAAGATGTATTTGCACAGTTGTAAAACAAAAGTGGGCACTTGTGGTACTTTAAGTTGTATTTTCTTACTAATGACCGCTAGTGTGACACATGATATTGCATAAACTGCTTTTAAAAAGAGCTACTTAAACAATTTGAAAAGATGTTAGAGCCGAATAGTTTAATACACGAATAGAGCAAGCGTTAGGTTCCTGTCATGATTCAGACAAGCAGCATTTCAACGTACACTGAAAAAAGAAAATGTACACTGGAATGTTAATTGTTTAACATTATAACAAAACATTTATCAATGCGATATAGGGTTTCATGACATTTTGTAACGTCACTTGGATGATCTTTTCTAACTTATTAAAAAATATATGCATTTATTTTATACAGTTGGATATCCACTGCAGATTACTGGCATTCATCAAACCATTTAAATATTTTAAAAAAATACTTAAACTTTAGGCAATCAACAGAAAAGTAGTAGTTTTTTTATTACCACATAACTACATCTATAGAAGCCTCTATTTTGCTTTTAAACTTCCTCGCTATATGGGCGCCTACTTCAAGAGTGCGGCCAGGTGAGGCGTTTTAGCGAGGTGGGGGCTGCAGCAGGTGGGGCTAATGAAGAGAAACGCTGGGTAATTGATGACCCATCCTTAACACGGCTCTGTCATTCCAAGCGCTTATCTCTGTCATCGGCCAGAGAAAGAGAGAGATCCAGAGAGGGAGACAGAGGGAGGGGGGGGAGAGAGAGAGAGAGAGAGAGAGAGAGAGAGAGAGAGAGAGAGAGAGAGAGAGAGAGAGAGAGAGAGAGAGAGAGAGAGAGAGAGAGAGAGAGCAGGGTGAGGTTGAGGGGTTAAAAGATAGAGGGAGAAAGACAGATAGTAAAAGAAAGAGAAAGGAGTAAAAGAGAGAGGCATACAGTGTCAATGCTCTCTCTCTCTCTCTCTCTCTCTCTCTCTCTCTCTCCTCTCTCTCCTCCTCTCTCTCTCTCTCTCTCTCCTCTCTCTCTCTCTCTCTCTCTCTCTCTCTCTCTCTCTCTCTCTCTCTCTCTCTCTCTCTCTCTCTCTCTCTCTCTCTCTCTCTCTGGCTCTCTCTCGTGTGCGGGTCAAGTAAACAGCCTTCACAGGGACTAGCTCTAGGGCCAGTGTCTGAGCAGCCAGGCTGAAAATGGCCTCTGTCCTCCCCCCTCTCCCCTCCCTCCCGCCCTCCCCTCACCACCACCATGTCGCGTTTCTTTCCCCAGCTGTTTGTCCTTTGTCACGGACACAGCTTGTAATGAGAAGAGCCAACACGCTTATGGAGTGGTCGACCTCGCTGGTACACAGGTTCCCCTGCTTTTTTTCTTTTTTTATATCTCCTGGGCACAAAACAGCTTTGTTACTCTGTGGAGAAATACACACAAACACGCGCGCGCGTGTGTGTGTGTGTGTGTGTGTGTGTGTGTGTGTGTGTGTGTGTGTGTGTGTGTGTGTGTGTGTGTGTGTGTGTGTGTGTGTGTGTGTGTGTGTGTGTGTGTGTTTGAGAGAGAGAGAAAGAGAAGAAGGCAGGGGAGGATGACTGAATGTACTGGACAAACACTGGACAGACACTGCCCACGCAGTGGAAACAAGCACGGTTGCTGGTATCACACTGGTATTGCTGGTACAGTATTATGTTTTGTTATGTATGCTGGTACCGGCTCTTTATGATACGTTAAAATGTTTGAAAAGCAAATGAAATGAAATGCGTACTCAACTCCAGCATCCCATACCCATATTCTTCCCATTAATCCGAGATGACTCTTGCCACCGTCTTGGCTTTGCTTTGTGTGTATGTGCGGCAGGCAGATACAGAACAGCCATCAGAGGGCCTTACCCTCAAAGTGCACACAGAGTTGGTTGGTTTAAAGGAGAGGAATTAGCCCAGTGAACAAATTGCAAGGAACCAAGAGCTCCAATGTGTGTGTGTGTGTGTGTGTGTGTGTGTGTGTGTGTGTGTGTGTGTGTGTGTGTGTGTGTGTGTGTGTGTGTGTGTGTGTGTGTGTGTGTGTGTGTGTGTGTGTGTGTGTTGAGATTCCCCTTACTATAGAACAAGTCACGAGTGGGTTTGACATATTTCAACTGAAGGTGCGGCTAAATGAGTTCCCATTGAGCGTTTGTGTACAGCATGTGATTAAGAACAAGGCCATAACCAACATGAAACCAGATTGCTTCATCTTCGCGACAGAAAAATGAATATGCAATTCACACACATCCATTGTATGCACATTGTCATTTACATTTAATTTTTTTAACATCTTAATCCCATCTTTTCTCCTCTTCATTTTTTCCCTGCATCAAGGTTAAATGGTGACAACGCGACCCTGTTAATCAATTAATAGTCTACGGGAACCAAAAATGGCAGTGGTATCTAATGAATACTGTTAAATAGCCTAAATGCAATTTAATCCGCTTCATCAAAGTATGATTACAAAAGGGACGGGTCTATCAGAGGGCTCCTTTCATTTGGCTAACATGATCAAATTGACTTCTGTGTCATGAGAGATGACACTGGCGGTAATTAATTTCTCCATTAGGCGGGCCCCGGACGACGTGACAGGCCCTCGCAAACACCGCACCGCGAGTGGCTGGGAGGGCCCCGAACAATTCAGCAAACACACACAAACACACACAGTTAACACACACACACACACACACACACACACACACACACACACACACACACACACACACACACACACACACACACACACACACACACACACACACACATACAGTCACAACCCCAACTGCTGAGGAGGGAGTGTGTAATCACATTATCTGTCTGGGGGTGGTCGTGGTGGTGGGGGTGGTGTTCATTAAAATAAAACAGCATTGGCTGAAGAGCTGGCTGGCTGTCTGTTCATCGCAGGATCATCGCGATGATCAGCATATCTGCACATCCAGCAGATTTCAGCCACGACTGCCACCACTGCATTTACATACAGTAATGAACTTTGTTAGGGAATTCATTTCAAATTAGTCATGTGAGCTAATAAAAGCCTGTGGGTTTGTTTGAATGGTGGTGTTTTAAAGAGCGGGCCTTCTCAGTGTAATGGCATATTTCTGTCATTATAAAAAAAACTATTATAATGACATTATTTAACATATACAAGACTCAATTAAGGGATCTCTATGATCATTTGATGAGTTCATATTCTGTTAATAGCTAAAGGGAGAGCCCTCATCCACTGACCGGATACAAAATATTCCCATTTAACATGGTATTATCATCCCACAACAGCGAAAGAACATTGCTTACTTCGACTACTTTTTCTCTCTCTTTAAAAATGGAAAATGGGCCAAAAATTGCACCACCTCTTAAACCCTCCACATAATTACTTCCAAATGATTATTGCCTGGAAGAAATGGATGTATTGAGTATGACTGTGGGTTCTATGTGTGCATGTTAATTTGTGTTGAAACGTTGTGTGTGTGTGTGTGTGTGTGTGTGTGTGTGTGTGTGTGTGTGTGTGTGTGTGTGTGTGTGTGTGTGTGTGTGTGTGTGTGTGTGTGTGTGTGTGTGTGTGTATTTAAATGTGCGTGTCTGCCTGCGACATGAAGTTGTCTATGAGTGTGTGTGTGTGTGTGTGTGTGTGTGTGTGTGTGTGTGTGTGTGTGTGTGTGTGTGTGTGTGTGTGTGTGTGTGTGTGTGTGTGTGTGTGCCTGCCTGCCTGCCTGCCTGCCTGCCTGCCTGCGTGCGTGCGTGCGTGCGCGGCGCGCGTGTGTGTGTGTGTGTGTGATGGCGCGTGCATGTACATGTGTGTGGCTGCAGGCCGTCTGCTTGCCCATGGGGAATTCTGACAAAAAGTGAAACCAACAGTTTTTCTCCTCTGGCATCAGCGGGACCGGGGGCCTTCTCCCTAGGAGGGGCCCATTGTCTGGCCCTCTCCCCCCCCCCCCCCCCCCGACAATGCTGCCATATGTGGCACAGAAGGACCCGCCGGTGGCTCCCTCCCAGTGCAAAAGGCAAACATCAATCCACATATGCATAGCCCTGGTCATTTGGAGCCACGGCGCCCTTTTACCATAACAACAGATGAAACACAGGAGTCATTTTCTCAAAAGCCATTGTTGTGAAGCGCCTGCTGCCCCTTAAGCCTGCTCCACGTGAGCTGGGATCAACTTAGGAGCCCAGGCCCGGGTGTACATAACAAAGAGCAGCTCACTTACATGCTTCCCAAATCCTATCGAATGGGGGGAAAAAGGCACTTTCCATTTCCTCCTCTCCTGGAAATGAGCTTAGGCCCAAGACAAATGAATATCTAAGTGGCTTTTAACACTTTTAACAGTTTTGTTTTGGGGGCGGGGAGAGGGGGGTTGATTTCTGTCCAATAACCTGTGTTGCTGATCGAAAAGAGTTGTTTGTTTGTAACCACACTGAATACTGCACCGTCACGTGTGTACACGTTATACTTTGTTATAGGTTTGCCGTATTTCCAGGATGAGTTGCCGCCAAATACTGTTGATCAAATAAAGGCTATGCATATAAGACAGTACATTTACAAATATATAAAAGTTTATGAATATATTTATATCTTTGACTTCTAATGAATGTCATAATAAAAAGTACATTTATTATCCTAAATCATGTTGCCATCGGGACGAAGCGTTCTTCACAGCCTGTTTCAAAGAGCGATAACGCCAATTTACACTTTTCTTCTTCGTATAAAATCTGTCAAACCGTGTAGACGGCACATAAAATTAACAGTTAGTGCAACGCAGCACCTAATCCTATACCAGGACATATAAAAAATGTTAAAAATATGCAACTTCTTCAAAAAAATACATTAAATGAGCAACTTTCTGGTTGACAAACGCCTCCAGGACAGGTGTCAACGTCCTGCTCACCATCAAATCTTTCATTTTATCATTGAAAGCAATGAGCCAATCGGCCATTTTGTGCACGGGTGCGAGTGGGGCAATGTGTACTTCAAACCTGGTCAGCCAGTCAGCCTGCTACTTAAGAGTAGCGATATTGTGATAATGACTCGCTGATGGGATGGCAGCAATGGAGCCGAACATCTTGCATTCCTCTAATGCCGCCTGATCATTACTTTAGTGGAATAATGCATTACCCCTGCAAACAACCCCGGGTCCTTCCCTGGAGTCACTTCCTCTTGCCTTCTACTTAACGGAGGGAACGTGCAGTTCGTCGATAGAGGACATTTTGTGGACGGAACTCCGCTGTCAAAAAAAATCCTGTACAAATAATTGCGTACAGATGAATAGTTTAGATTGCTAGTTATACATTTTTATCTTTTTATACATATATATATATAGATAGATATAACATTCTTAATTTATCAATGCCAATACTCTTTTCTACATCGTCCAAAAAAGGTGTATGCCTTCAATTGTAGTCGGATAAAAGTCAAATTGCATGTTGGAAAATGTGAATGAATGAGTTTGATCGTTAGAATATCCAGCAAGCCAATACACAGCCCCAATCTCACTGCATGGCTCAAAGACAGCCAGGGGTCATATTTGTGTTGACTTCCTGGTCTGGAAAGATCCTGCTAAATCAAGGCATTGTGGAAAAGAGCCCTACACCACAAGTTTATTGGCTGAGACGAGATGCAAGACTAGGAACTGAGCAGAAGCAGTATTTCTTTGAGCAAGGCCACGCGGCCACGCCACTGTTTAAGACACACCTGATCCTGGAAGGATGAAATATCACTCAGAGGTTTTAATATCCAGAGCAGTGTGTGGGCGCGCTTGGGCTGCTATGGTGAAACCAAATGTTACCGCATAAAACAGCGTGTCGCACCTGGCGGCATGAGATTAGATGAAATTTGTTTCTAAGTGAGGGGGGAAATTACAGGCCTATTGGAAACCACACACCGAACGCAGCCTCCGCTCCCCTCACCTCCACCACCCTCACCCCCGTCCCTCCACCTCGCTGTCCAACGACAGGAGAGCATCCGGGCGTGAACGGGGACATGAACAGTGAATGACCCTCACTTCCAAATTCACACACCATCTACGGTACCAGAGGAAAGAGAGAAAAGGTGCCGATGTTCTCAAGGATCACCATGGGACGCGGTTTATGTCACGACGCATAATGCCAGCCGTGGTTAAAACATAAACTTGTAGTATTATAGTATATTTGGAATGCTTTTTTTTTAAAAAGGTGTTACACAAAGATGTCCTTGAAAGGTTTCAAAGCAAAAACAAAAAAACGACAGGCGGTGGTATGGGATTATCTGGAAAGAACAAAATTGCGTGCATTATCGTGCGCATTATCAGGGGAATGGTTTCCGACTTTGTCTCTTCGTTGGTGCCATCATTCATGCACACACAATCTATTCACCTCGCCACAAAAGACAACACACAGTTCATTCCAACGCACTTAGGGACTTTGCGGCTTTTTAGTCAGCCCCCTATAGCCCCTGTGAGGCCCTTGACACTGTGATCCTTTAGCACACGTCTGAGTGCCTCCGACACATCGGGGTGACATCTTGTGAAAGGGGGGGACCTCCACCTTCGGCTCCCCGAACAGAACAACACGTGTCGGTAAGCCCCCCACAACCAGCCCCCCAACCCCCACCATCCCTCCATATTGGTCTTGTCTAGGAGAGGGAGGAGGTGAAGAAGGTTAGCGCGAGTCCCTTTGCGGCCGCCCAAGACTGGGGTTTTCCAGAGAAGACCACCACAAACCACTGCTAATTACACAGACATCTGCCGGGTGGGCTGTGTTATGTAGACACCTGTTCATTAAGTCGAAGAAAGTTGGAAAGCCCACTTTGCACTGCAGCGCATTGTTTGCAAAGTGAAGAAGAAAAAGATGGCGGGCTTCTACAGCCGTTCTCTTGAATCTGGCATTAGCAGGGGATTTTTTTCCCCTCTCCCTAAATGAATGAATATATGACATTCCAAAGAACTTGATGACACCTCCCCCTGATTCACTTGTGTAATTATATATATATATATATAGCTGAATCGGACGGGGCGTTTATGACAGCATTAAAAGTGCTTGAGATGAAGTCAATAGCAGGACACCAAGGCACGGCTCCGCCCGGTGGATCGCAGTCTTCAGCCGTTCTCGCGATCGACTGTATCCCCTTCCTAAGCCTTGCCAAGGCAGGCATCATTGAGCCTAACCGGCGAGGTATTAGTGGGAAGGAGTTGGAAGACAAAAGCCGATAGGATATCTGTTGAGGTAGACCGCCGCCTGTCAATTGCATGGCCCTAAGAAGAGATCTGCCATTACCGACTCACAGGTGACTAATGGGGGCCATTCCTTCGCCACTTTAGTGGATAATATGTCAATACCCGTTTGGACGACACAGAACCCCCCTCTGTCGGTTTTACATTCCTCTTTTTCGTTGCGGTCATAGTGAAATTGTGTAAGCTAAAGGTTAAACGTTTATTTATTTACATTTACGTGATCACCACTTTCTACAGTCAGGTAAGGGTTTAATAATTGACCTAAAAATAACATTAATCACAAATTATTTCAACCTCACAGTCACAATAATACCGTTATTTTTTTATGAAAACATGCCTTTGAGGTGCTCCTGCCCTCCGTTTCCTCCTTGTTCTTCCCCAGACACATCCATCTTACCCATCACTCCCACCTCCAAGATTTAGGCGAAAAAATAAATATTACAAACAGGTGAAGTGTGCGATATCTCCCCGTTTTTTATGACTCTGTTTAGCGGCTGCAGGTCCAATTCTCCCTGAGAACGAGATGGCACCGTGTTCATAAAGCTAGCGCCAATTAGGATGCTGATGAATTGACTTTTTTTAGATTAATTATTTGGGATGTAAAAATGGTTGACATGACATCAACTCACACTCTCTCTCTCTCTCTCTCTCTCTCTCTCTCTCTCTCTCTCTCTCTCTCTCTCTCTCTCTCTCTCCCTCCCCCCCCCCTCTCTCTCTCCCTGTCTCTCTCTCTCTCTCTCTCTCTCTCTCTCTCCAATTAAGTGAGTTGAGGCAATACTCCACCACCACCCCACCCTCTTGCCCCCATCCCTCCTCCCCCACCCGCCCCCCACTCTGCCGTTGGATCAGGGTGTCTGGCTGACAGACGAGCTGCTAATGAGAGCAAATCTCACTTAAGTCCTGTAGGAAAAC
>OLKM01000158.1:425775-430775 GCA_900291075.1 Melanogrammus aeglefinus
GGGGGGGGGGGGGGGGGGGGGGGGGTTGACAGTAGAGAAATGACCAACATTGATTTATTCTCGCTGTTCTCCGGTTCTGCTCGGCGCTGTCGAGAGCACCTCGCCGCCTCTCATTCCCTTCCATTATCACACCGCGATCACCGCAGCAGCAGCCCGACGACTCTCCTAGTGCAGGGTCGTAAATACTTCTTTTTACCCCATACTGCTTCCACGCCAGCCCCCAGACAGCGCCTAATGACAGCGAAAACACAGACAATGCATCCACTAATGACTTAGCCACACTGCTCTCTCTGTACTGGCGTCTTTCACAACAAACCGAAAAGAGCATTTACCAAAGAAAAAAAAAATGTCTGCGATGGGTGCGTGTGTATTTAAATGTACATCTGTACATTCATATTGTGTACATTATGTCTCACATTTTATAGTACATTTTCACATGCCACAAAAAAAACATATTCCTCATGATTGATGGTGTCAGTAATGATGTCGTTTCCTGTTGTGAAGGTCAGATATGTTTTTGTAATGTATGCCATAAAAAGGTTTGGTATACAAGCAGTCAAGCACCCACTCCTACGACAGAAAAATGCAAGAAAACATAATGTGTGAAGAAGATGGCGGGTTGTCAACCACCAAGTTGACATTATCCAACAAATATGCACTGTGTCAAGCACTGTCTTTGTCAGACAGTCTGTTACAGACAGTGCATCTAATTAATTATTTTGACATGCTGGCCGTCCCAATCAATTAGACAACTCCACACAAAGGACCGTCCATATGAACAATAACGGTTTTTTTTTCTCCCATGAACATCCCCTTCCCATCGTCAACCTTATTAGAGAGGGAGATTAGGTACGAGACCGAGGAAGGAAAAAAAGGAAAAGTAAGAGCAGTCTGATTGGCTGCGACCGTGAGGCGAGGTCAAGTGGGCAGCCAATTGTGTTATTCTTGTAAAGATCAATTGTGTGTACAGTAAACAGCCAACAACAATTGACGCTTTTGCAGCATAAAAAAAAAAGAAGATGTTCCAGACTAAACTAATGACCTCAAAAAAAAAAGGACAAAATATTTGGCAGGAAACCAGGCGTGCCCTGAACCACCGAGTTGTGCATCAATTTGTGCCGGCAAGGCCATTATCACTACCATGAAATCACGGACGTTCCCACCCCAATCCCCCCCCCCGGTCCCCCCCCCCTACCCATGAAATCTATCAGGACGTTCCACCCCAATCCCCCTCCCCCCGGTCGTCCCCCCCCTACCCCGCACCCCCACCACCTTTTCATCACCAACATGCATATTCAAACCCGGCGTCGTTCTGGGCTCCGCGCGAGGCCTTGCGCCGAAGGTTTCGAGCGACTCCCCCCCTCGCTGTCATGGAGATTAAGCAGACATTGTAAACAGTAATATACGGCCCCGCGCGTTGAGCAGCATATTCTTGGTGGGGGTCTCGAAGACGTGCAGCCGCGCGGTGCACTTGGGGACGGACACGAGCCAGTGAACATTGCTCTATTGAATAAGCCCCGCTAATAGAACGGGCCGTGTTCAGGCCTGTCATTCAGAGCAGGGGTGCGCGCTGTGCGATGGAAAAGAGGGGTTTGGTAAATGAGTGTTTTAGCAGGCATGGCTAATGTCTACAGACCCACGGTGTTTAGTTTGCTGTTAAGAATGACATAGACCCTGGGATACTGATAAAGCCCCAGGTCCTAGCACGCGGGAAGGCGTTTCTGCCTCATTTGCTGCACAATAATCAAAGCTGGCACACCTTTTCGGTGGAACGTCGGACATAGAAGGTTTGGAGACGTTTCTCTCTCCAAATAGATGATACTACAAAGCTGTGGATAAGCTCTGCAGCTATTTCACTATTAATATTCAATGCTTGTATCTAAAGCAACTTAACCTTTTTTACATACACGTCAGTAAAGAGCAGGTACAAATGAATGCATTCTGTTCAGGGATCTCCTATGGTAGACTGGAGAAAATTGGGGTTCGAACCGAGAACATTAACACCCTTACCATTAGCTTACCCTCCCTCTCTCCCTCAACTCTTTCCACTTATTCCCTCAACTCTTTCCACTTATTTTAGCGATATATTAACCTTCTCTCTGGGTGTATATTTATTTGTATGTTCAAGAATTTATTCTAATAACCTATTTTTTTTTTTTAGTTTTTCTCAAGAATTTATTCTAATAACCTATTTTTTTTTAGTTTTTCTCTAGCTCTTTTTTCCGGCCTCTCTAAGGAACAGACCGAGAGATCGGCTAATTACGATTGTAAGTGGAGGCGGAGTGGGACAAAAAGCCAGGCTTGTAGTTTCCACATACTAAACTTCTCTCTTACCTCAGCAGAAAAAAATACACCACAGGAGACAATGTCAACTTATACGCAGGCAGAGAGAGGGAGAGAAAGAGTAAGCAAGAGAAAAAGTGAGAGAAAGAGAGAGAGAGAGAGAGAGAGAGAGAGAGAGAGAGAGAGAGAGAGAGAGAGAGAGAGAGAGAGAGAGAGAGAGAGAGAGAGAGAGAGAGAGAGAGAGAGAGAGAGAGAGAGAGAGAGAGAGAGAGAGAGAGAGAGAGAGAGAGAGAGAGAAAGAGAAGGGAGAGAGAGAGAGAGAGGGCCATTTGCATTTTTCTGCAAACTCATTACAAGGGCGACGTCGCAATCATAAGGCGCATGATGCAAGGCCCTCCACCCTCTCAAATTCCTCCCTCCCTTCCTCCCCCTGCTCAGAGAGGCTGATATGGGGGGAGAGGGGGGGGGAGTTGTAATCTGATGGGTTCTCCTCCACTGGTCACTTGGCAGTGGAGAGGGGACACAGTGAGCGAGAGAGAGAGAGAGAGAGAGAGAGAGAGAGAGAGAGAGAGAGAGAGAGAGAGAGAGAGAGGGAGAGAGAAAGAGAGAGAGGGGGAGAGAGGGAGAGGTAGAAAGGAGGTGGGCTGGGAGGTTGAGGACACTGGACAACAGAGGGGAGAGAAAATAGGGAAGGAAACAAGGGTATAAGGGTGGAGTAATAATCCGAAAGAAGGATGGAGAGGAGGGAAGCATTTAAGGGGTGCGAGAGAAAAGGAGGGAGAGAATCAGAGGAGATGAAGGGAGCCATGAGGAAAAGAGAGAAAATATAGGGAGGAGGGGGGATAGGGGGGGGGGGGGGGGCGGTAGAGAAGGGGGAACGAACGAGAGGAGAAGAAAGACACAGCAGTTGGTTTGGGTAGATGTATGTTTGCGTGTAGATTGTGTGTTTGTGCGTTGTGCACAAACAGCACACACACAGCCCACTGCTGAGCTGAGCGACAGAAACCTTGCTGTGATTTATGCAGCGGCAGATATGAGTGCTGGTTACGCAGTAGCAAGACATCGATCTGACAAAGCAAAGCAAACAATAAAGAGGCGAGGAAGATGCTGTGCCCAGTGGAGTGGAGAAGCGGAGAGTGTACCTATAAGAGCTAATTATCTGAACACATAATTCTTCAGGTTAAGACAGGGCTATCTGGAAGCTAGCCAAGCCACACAACAAGGTCTTGGGTGTATCAAGCTAGCCTTTAGCCCTCAATACATACTAGAGGACATGTATATTCATCTATATACTTTTGCTATTATAATAAAGATTGTTGTAATAATGCATAACAATTTGAACTATTACTTTATGTTTGTCTTGTGTACATCTAAATTAATTTGAACTTTTGCAGTGCTTGATGTTGTTTAATGTTTTTAGAGCCAGTATTCATGTCCCAACTTAATAATGTAGTAAATATAATTACAAATATAACTTTCACATCCATTCTCAGCTTCTGTAGGGAGCAATGTTTTAATAAGTTTCTCACAACACACACGCACACGCACACACACACACACACACACACACACACACACACACACACACACACACACACACACACACACACACACACACACACACACACACACACACAAACAGACCTAGACAAACAAGGCAAACACACAGACACACTCTTTCACACACACACACACACACACACACACACACACACACACACACACACACACACACACACACACACACACACACACACACACACACACACACACACACACACACACACACACACACACACACACACACAAAGGCCGCCACAGTGGGCCCTCCATCGCCGTTAATAACACTATAAAAGCATCGGCGGACAGCTTCTGACACTTTTAGTAGTTGGGAAACAAGATGTAATCTGGCCGCAGTGCCAGGAGGAGCAGGCTGATCTGTGGAAGGAGAGGAGAGGGGAGAGAGGAGAGAGAGAGAGGGGAGAGAGGAGAGAGAGAGGGAGGGAGGGGAAAGAGGGGAGAAGAGAGGGGACAGCGAGGAGAGATAGGAGAGAAAGGAGAAAGAGGAGAGGGGAGGGGAGAGAGGAGAGAGAGGAGAGAAAGGGGGGAGAGGAGAGAGGAGTGATTTGAGAAAGAGGAGAGAGAGGAGAGGAGAGAGAGAAGAGGTGAGGGAGGGAAGAAGAGAGAGAGGGAGAGAGGTGGGAGAGATGGGAGAGAAGAGAGAGGAGAAAGGGGAGAGGGGAAAGAGGAGAGGGGAAAGAGGAGAGAGGGAAGAGAGGAGATGAGAGATAGGATAGAAGAGAGAGGAGAGAGAGGGGGGGGAAAGAGGAGAGAGAGGGGGGAGTGCGGTGTGTAATTCAATGCAAACAGAGCCGTAGGAGTACACAGCTGATGAAGACATTACTGGTGAGTTATACAGGGACAAACAGAGACACATGTGAGTACAAGGCTGATGAAGACATTACTGGTGAGTTATACAGGGACAAACAGAGACACATGTGAGTACAAGGCTGATGAAGATGTTACTGGTGAGTTATACAGGGACAAACAGAGACACATGTGAGTACAAGGCTGATGAAGATGTTACTGGTGAGTTATACAGGGACAAACAGAGACACATGTGAGTACAAGGCTGATGAAGATGTTACTGGTGAGTTATACAGGGACAAACAGAGACACATGTGAGTACAAGGCTGATGAAGACATTGCCGGTGAGT
>OLKM01000158.1:437248-449748 GCA_900291075.1 Melanogrammus aeglefinus
AGGCAGTTGGTCTCAATGTTCTATATCGATTTCATGATCATCCACACCAAAACCACCAACCGCTTATGTTTTACCCAATGCGCCACAACAACCTGTTTGTACAACGCCGGAGATCTGTGACCTGGCGGTCCTGGGGAGTGGGGACTCTCCCTTCATATGGTTTTACGTGGGTGGACTTGGTTTCGACTACACTGGTAAAGTGTCCTGCCTCGGCTACTTATGTTTCCTTGGAAGTTGCAATACAGTTCTAATATAAACCAGTTCACGCCTTTCTCTCAACTGAGAAACACAAACAAACGGCAACAACCTCAATCCATTCATTTCCAAACCGTATGCCTCTGACCCGTGTCCCAAACACAGATAACCCTTCTGAAACATGTCGCGGTGTCGAAAATCACACACATGCGTGAAAATGCATACATGCAGTGCATGTGTGGGCTCCAACCCACCAGCGCCAAGTGCTCCATTTCTCTCGGCATTCTCTGCCGATGCCACATGAGCTCCATCATACGGGGGACAGTAATACGAATCAAGGACAGCTCACTCACTCTCAATTGCAACTTGGTCTAACTGGGACCGCGGGGGCAACGCCGGCAACTGGGAAGAGGAGGAGAGGGAGGGGAGGGGAGGGGAGGAGGGGGGGGAGGGTTGTTCAATTCAAATGGGAGAGTGAGTAGGCCAGCCGGACTCTCCGGCAGCGCGTCTCTCCGCAGCCTGATAGATTACCTTTCGGTGGTAAGGACAAAGGGAATGAAGATGAGTACGACTGCCAGGCCTGGCTACAGATGAGACGCGCACGGCTCAATGGCCATGATGCACCGCGGCCCATTTGTCTAAGTGTTGGAGCGCCGCGCGCGACGGCTGACAAGAGGAGGCCGCGGCGCGCGCTGCTGTTGACGTGTAGGTCTTACCTACGGCGTTACAGGGGCAGAGCTCAGGAGCCTCCTGCACGGGGGTTATTGGGATTGCCATGTGGGGCTAGGGTTGGATTGAGGGTCGGGGTGCAATTAAGGGGTCATTTTTGTTATACTGTGGAATTGGCGGAAAACGTGTTTTTGGGGTGTTTAAAAGTATGTCAGCACAATCTATTGACCTATATCCATCTAGTCATCTATCTATCCATCTAGCTTTCCATCTATCCATCTATCTATCCATCTAGCTAGCTAACTAGCTAACTCTCTTTCTGACGGTGTAGCCGTCTGGCCATCATTCTGTGTATTTCTGTCTGTCTCGCCATCTATAAACACATACATGTAGACAGTTCTATATCCAGAATATCCCATACATATAATCCTGTTGTTATATTTTCCCCCCACTGTTCCAGTGAGCAGAGTCCATCATGCGCTGTCTGTCTGTCCATGTGTCTGTCTATAAACACACCGTATATATTCATACAACATGCAGCACTATATATATATGTATAATTCCGTCAGCGTTATATTTCCTCCCACTGTTCCAGTGAGTGGACTACAGCGTGTGCCTCTCCTGCAGATTAACCTAGATGTTCTTCAGGCCAGGTTCACTTGTATCCCAGCCACACTCGTATATTACAATGCAGCCCAGGTGGCAGCGGCAGTAACTCATTCTTTTCACTTCAATTCTGTCTCTGCATATTCCACACCAGCCCCCACTGCTTTGCACGGAGAAGGTCACCTCTTTCATCAGCGATTCTATTTGCATTCCAAATCGTACGTACATGAAAAATGTGCCTGTGAGTTTTTCGGCGGCGGCCCTCCCAAGGCAGATTAGATAGAATTCGCCGTATGAACCTTATGCACGCTAACCTTTGCAGATGGCCCCACTATTGTGCAGAAATGGATTGCCTAATAAACCATATCATCCGACATATTTGCCGCTTGGCTGACCAAATAGAGGCTGTGTTTTTTGAGGCAAATTCCCTATGTCAAATTTGTCAATGTTCATGCTGTCATTTGAGGTCTGGGTGACTGGGACGGGGGCGGTGGGGGGGGGGCGCGGGTTAAAGTAACGGCCAATTTGGAGTGTTACCGAGGACGGCGGTGATTTCCACACCAGAGATGTATTTTATCACGGGGGGAGAATATATTACATGCCATCCATTTGTCTGTCGTTTGCCTCTGATTCTTTTCCCATCATGCTCGAGGTCTGTCTAGATTTCATCAACGGTGGACATTTGGCCCTAATGGAACAACACAACACAATGCATTCTGTCTGATTCAATTCAGCCTTATTTACATACATACGTACAACAAGGTCTTCTGCTTTTGATATTGGGCTTTTAAACAAGGATCCTTTCATTTTTGATTCACTTAAACTCCAAAAACAAGGCCCTATTTTGATAACGAAAATAGCAACTTGATCCGTTGATCCTCGGAAAGCAAAACGCATCAACACGCGCGGCAATCTTTTTACCATTTCTGAAAACGAGTTTGCGATTGTCCTCGCTTTAATTCACCGCTTTATTCATTCCCCAGTACTCCCTCTGAAGCCTGTTATTGTTCATTATTGTTGTTGGGGATATATATATACGGCACTCAACACTCTCACTTCTATCCCCTTGCCAAGCCGCTTTTTTTTCTCCCCCCCCCCCCCCCCTTTTCTTTTTCCACCAGAAATGTAATTTCCCTCCCCAGTCCTAATTCATTGCTCCCAGAAAAACCTCTTTCATCAAACTTTGCATATGAGCAACCAAGTGGTACACGGGCTCTTAACGGCATGCTTTGCCTCCTTCGGTGATTCGGCCAACCCATCCATCTTGTTGAGTGTGCTCGGAGCCGAGGAGTGGGCAACCGATGCTCCCGTCAACGGGCTCCGGCAGGAGATGGATTGGGAGGCCCCCCGCCCCCCCCCCTCCCTCACCTCCCCCCCCCCCCCGCACCCTCTGTTGCCCCACCTCCGTTCCGGTACCAGGTCCACTGGCACAATCTGGACCTGTGGGGGGGAGCTGCCGGGTGGGTGGTGGGTGTTTGGGTGTGATGTGGGTGAATGGTGGTGTGTGGGTGGTGGTGGTGGTGGTGGTGGTGGTGGTGGTGGTGGTGGTGGTGGTGGTGGTAGGTGGTGGTGGTGGTGGCGGCAGGGGGCCGTGATGGAGAAACAGGATGGAGAAGGGGCTGGTGGATGCTGTGTCTTTAGTCAGTCATGGAGAGTCCAGATCTCCTGCTCCACAGGGGGTGTGGACGGGTGAGGGGTTGAGCTAGGAGGCCTCCTGTTCCTGGGGCTTCACCGAACAGGGTGAGGGTGTCCGAGTCATTGCCCGCACGGAAAAAAAAAAAAAACGGTCAAACAAAACAAGAAACTAAATTCAAGAGAATACTAGACATAGGACCCCGGTTGAGAACGTGTTATCATGTAATGGCGTGGTCGGCTGGCGCATTACAACAAGATGCGTGCAGTAACTGGCACCACGCAGCCGTTTGAATCGCCGCTGAAACGTCCTTCGCTGGTTATTAGCCATCAAATTTGTGACGGGACGACCACAATAAAGGGATTTGTTTGTATTCCAATTCATCTTATTTCTTAAATGCACACCCATGCTTAAAATAGCCTGTCCTTCAGTTGGATGGCGAGTTTGTTCCTGTTCCTTCAGCGTCGTTCATCATGGCCGGCTGTGAAACTGAAGTGGAAGCTTATTTTTTATTAATCACAAAGAGCTCAAGTCAAGGCTCTGCACTCTGCTGCTTGCATCCAATTTACAGCGGCGATAATTCATGCCATGCTAAACATTTCTTGTAAAATGTCACTTTGTGTTTGCAATTAGTTTCTAAATTGTGAAGCGAATTATCTCGGTAACGCAATCAAACTACCGCAAAATCCCAAATCGACTACGCCACAAATCAAGGTAGCCCGGTGGCATGTAAAGCCAATATGCGACAGGAATATGATTTAAACGGGAGTAAATTGCCCTGAGGAAACTTGAATAGTTACTAAGCACAGGGGAGATGACAGACACTCTTTGTCTCCATGGAATCTTTTTTTTAAATCTATACCTGCATGCTTTCCTTTTCACGTATAGACTTCATAATAACCCAAGTATACTCTCAAAGACTAATTAATAAACCAAGCCGTCCCACGATCTTCTGATCCAAATGAGCCGCTGTCAATCAGCCAGGGCCTCTTATTAACGTTGCGGTGGAGCATGGGTGGGCCAGATTGCGGGGGCCGTTGTGTCCGTGCACAGAGCTCCGTCTTGGG
The DNA here is from genome assembly GCA_900291075.1 of Melanogrammus aeglefinus. Lineage (NCBI taxonomy): Eukaryota > Metazoa > Chordata > Actinopteri > Gadiformes > Gadidae > Melanogrammus > Melanogrammus aeglefinus. The sequence goes on from OLKM01000158.1 coordinate 441,419, forward strand.
TTACCCCCTGTATGGAGCGTCTCGGGTGTCCCTCATCTGATGTTAGCCATGGCCCCTTGATCAAAAGCACATGAAGGGCGGGGGGGGGCGGGCGGAGGGGTCACAAAGAGGAGTGTATAAGAGGTCAGCGATGAAAATACACCTGTTGCGTGTATTTATCCGGATTAATCAAACCGTCCAAATATTTGAGGCCAAACCTGAGTCATATTCAGGTTGGAGGAAGAAAACCCCTAAATAAACGAAAAAGTCTGTTGCAAATATCAAAAACCTTTCATCAAATCATTCAAATATTTGAACAGAAGCTAGACGATTATAAATAGGACGAAGAAATCCCCTAAATAAACGAAGATCTAATAATAGTCTGTTGCTGCGATGAAATACGGAGTGTGACCATCCATTTATTCCGCCCTCCACCCTACCTACCCCCCCGCTTCGTCCGAACAAGTGCCCCATCTCCGCTGCCTAAAGTGGGCCATTGATGCAACATCCATAACCCCGCATCCTCTGATATTTCATTCCCATATGCCGCGCTGTGAGCCCCAGATTGTAATCGATACAGACACACACTCGCACACACACACACACACACACACACACACACACACACACACACACACAGTCCTCCTGTGTTATTGGGACATGGGGGCGGGTGTGTGTGGGCGGTGTTTGGGTGGTGGTGGTGGTGGAGGGGGTTTTTCTCTGCTTCCCGTGCCGTTACACAGTTCAGGCTTCCAATTAACCTGAGCGGATCTCCACGCCAATCATGCAGAGGGGTCCTCTATCGACAAGCCCCCCGCAAACACAATAATGTCGTTAGGATGATGTAGCGCACTGGAGGGGTTGGTGGTGGTGGGGGATGGTGGTATGATTTTCCTGATTTCCCCCCCCCCCCTGCAAACACCACCCCCTCCCCTCCACCACCCTTCCAGCGCTGACAGGATCAGTGTTGTAGTCATTTATCACCTCCTCCTTCTCTCTCTCTCTCTCTCTCTCTCTCTCTCTCTCTTCTCTCTTCTCTCTCCTCTCTTTCTCTCTCTCTCTCACGCTCTCTCTCCCTCTCTCTCTCACTCTTCGTCCTCTCTCTCTTCTTTCTCTCTCTCTCTCGCTTCTCTCTCTCTCTCTCTCTCTCTTCTCGTCTCTCTTCTGTCTCTTCTCTCCTCTCTCTCTCTCTCTCTCTCTCTCACTCTCTCTCTCTCGCTCTCTCACTCTCTCTTTCTCTCTCTCTCTCCTCTCCTCCCGGCTCACCTCTCTCTCTCTCTCTCTCCTCTCTCTCCTTTTCTTACTCGCTTCTCTCTCTCTCTCTCTCTCTCTCTCTCCTCCTCTCTCTCTCTCTCGTCTCTCTCTCTCTCTTTTCTCTTTCTCTCTCTCCCCCTCTCTCTATCTCTCTCTCGCTCTCTTGTCTCTCTCCCTCTCTCTCTCTCTCTCTCTCTCTCTCTCTCTCTCCTCTCTCTCTCTCTTCTCTCTCTCTCTCTCTCTCTTCTCTCTCTCTCCCCCTCTCTCTCTCTCTCTCTCTCTCTCTCTCTCTCTCTCTCTCTCTCTCTCTCTCTCTCTCTCTCTCTCTCTCTGAATGTCTCTCTCTCACCCACTCCAGCGCTGCTTCACCAGACCATGCTGCGTTAGGGAGGGCCACGGTCTCGTCTCTGAACCCTCTCGTCTCATTATGATCACACACACCAACGTACAAACACACCCACCCACCCGCACGCACACATGCGAGCGCACATACACACCCACACAAACGCAAGCACCAATGCACACACAAACACGCAAACACACGCACACACATATACCTGAGTTATACATACGCAAGGAGTTCCACTGTCACTATCTGTGCTGATCGTTACTCGTTACTAACTTGCTGGAGCGTTCGGATTTGTTTGTTGTTCGTTTTCATTCCTCTTACGAGTCCGTCCCTCCCACTAAGCTTCAGAGGATGTTCCCCCCTTTACCAAAACAAGTTGAATCATTAACAAGTGTTGTGTACCACTCAGGGACTTGTTTATGGCCTTGTCCCCGTCGCTGCAGAGGAAATGGAGGAACCTCCCGTATATTTAAAATGAATGGGGGGGGTCACGGAAGAACGCATCTGCATACAGAGCTGCTTACGGGGTGATTTAGCAGCCCCTAACGTCCGCACATCTCTGCTTTGGCTATCACCCGATGTATTTCCCTGTCTTCACCTCGTCTCGTTCCACATCTGCCGCGACGTCCTTTCCTTTCTTCGTGGAACTTTTACAGTCTGCTATAATGCATACACAGCGTTCACGGAAAAAAAACAACAAGACTATCAAGAACATCGGCAGTGTTTCGACTTGTTGACAAAGACAGCTCAATACGAGAAGCCGCTACTTTCTCGGCGAAGGAAAGAAATAGACAGAACGCTTGCGTGTCAAAACAACATTTTGTCTGTCAATGTTGTTGTTGCTCCCCCCCCACCCTCTCGTATTCTCTCGTATTGTGTTCACATACCTGTTTATTTTGTGAAGAGTGACTCGCGCGTCAAAATAAATGTACTCTGGCCGGTGGGCTGAGGAAGACGAGCACTCCATTTATTTTTCCCCGTGTCCACGAGAGACAACGTACAAATTGAGACTGTATCTAAGTTACAACCGAGAGCCGACTGGAGCCTACTAGGATCTCAGTGTCGGGGGGGTGGGGGGGGGGGGATGGGAGAAGGGCGCTGGGGAGAGAGTGGGGTAAAGATTGAGAGTGTGTTTAAACGCTCAGGGCCAAACTCTAAAAGCATTGTTACATTGACAAGGCCGGAGCTGTGAGAGAACGCCTCGCCACAATTACTCCCCGTTTGGTGGCCATTGCTGCCACCGGCGACTCTGATATTGATTATTGTGAAGACGGAGAAGAAGAAGGTGGAAGAAGGAGGGAGAAAAGGGAGAAAGGAGGGAGAACAGCTGAAGGAGCGCGATGATAAAGACAAATGCAGTTCCAATCCGCTCCGAATCCACACAGACCTGGGAGTTAGTGATGAATGTCTTATGGTTAACTTTGTGACAGTTTACAGGTTTACCCGTTACAAGTTTACAGAAAACCAATCCCACACGCATGATGGAGCAAAATATTAATAGTTGACACACAGAGGTCTCATATACGTCCATGTCGCAAGTAGTCATAGTGGTATTATATAGGTGTGCACATATTTTATAACCATTTCTATGATGTCACATTGGTTATTTGAACTGTTTCGGAATTGGCGTGTATTTAAACCTGCCTTTCATTTACAATATTCACTGTTAGAACAAAAAAAACACATCCAACATTTGAAGGTACAAAGTGACACTATCACTTTCTCCCTTTACAACAGGATTCATACTACTGCAGTGATACTAAAGTGATTATACTAAGCTGTTTTGTTGTTGTTGATGCGTATGTTGTTATGAATATGTAATTTCAATTAGCTGTGGCCTTCTCCATGACGACGGGACCAAGCGGGATCCATCTTGTCAAAGCTGGTGATGGTCGGCTGATGTCACTTCCTCTTGGTGTCTTGGGCATAGCCTCCCGTACCTGTCCTTCCACTCTTGGAGATAAGAAGAAGAAGAAGTACACCCCCCACCCCCCCCACCCCCCCCCACCCTCGCCATCCCATCCCACCCAGCCCCATATCCCCCCCCCCCCCCAACCCCCTAGTGAGGCAGGACAGGTGTGTCGCTGATTCATTGTATTTATTACACCAAACGTGATTAATGGTTTCCTTAATGTATTCATAGTGGTAATGGAACCCCCACCCACCCCCCATCACGACCAACCTTGCATAAAAATGCAAATGGATAGAGACAAAGTGTGTGAAAAACACACTGGGCAGGTCTGAGCCCAGGAGGCCTTGGAGGGTGGGTGTGCATATTTCTTTATTTCGCCGAGGAGCACCTTTTAAAAAGGGAGAATGAGCCCTTGTTGGGGTGTTAGGATAATTAAAGGATGGTGGAAGTCTTGGCTGCAAAATGGCATTGGCCTCAACATGGATTAAAATGAGTAGAGATCAGGCATTTAAACCTCATAACAGCTAGTATATTCCCCCCTACTGCCATTTAATGAAGTAATACAAAAGAGTGGAAGCTCATGCAAAGTGATCTTTACGCAATGTCTCTCTACAGATGTAAAAGTTTTCGACAAGAGAAGCTAGTTATGGCTTTTCAATCACCCACATTATGCTATACGATGCAATGGTAAAATTCATACAAAAACATCAACACAAAAATGTGGCTTTTTACAAAAAGTTAAGTTGATAGAATACATAATGACACATAAAGTTTTTTTTGTCATCATACATCATAAATAATTTTGATTAATTTGCAAGTCGACAGCACTGAATATAATCAATGCAGAATACATCACTGTCATGGGATCTGTTTAATATTTCATTAACACTATGAGAATTTTAATTACAAAAAGCCAAACATATTAATGCGAGTCTCGAATTAACAGACCGCAGTATGTAAAACTTGGGAGCATAATTAGACTTTCGGGAAATGTCTCTTGAAATGCAAAAAATTCAAGGTAGTTTGGAGGCCTCACACCTTCAAGCACGTTGGATTTTGAGTTCTTACATCTCTTTTTAAGCTAAATCGGACATAGGACTTATATGGTGACAAAACTAAAAGAAGATAAAAAATAAACTACATAATAACCAGCCCTCTGATTAGAGATAAAAAAATGTTTAGCTTTGTACTTTCGTCTATAAAGAAAGAAATAAAATAATGAATAGCCAGCCATCTGAGGAGGTTCTAAAAGCTAGCCTCAAGGTAGCATCGCATTGCGCTATGAACCCATAAGATGTGCCCCTAACATCCTGGGTAGAGCGATGATAGCTAAGCTTCCCATCAGAGTGATGTGCACGCAGGGACCCAATTGGCCTCTTTAGATCCCTGTAGCATAACATGCTAACGCACAACAATGACCCGCTCATTGCCTGCTATTATGGGATGAAGACGTCATGAAGCTTCAACTCATCTCATGGCATGGAAAGTGAAAGCGCGCATTGACCAGACAAATTGTCAACGCAACCCCCCCCCCTGGATACAACAATGCACTGTGCTTCACACATTTCTGTGCTTCACAGCAAGGCTGTCCTATATGCTGAGGAGTTCACTGTGCAACACTGTGCGAATGGACTGCTCTTTTTACTGTTAACTATGTACTAAGATTTACATATGAAGTCCTTCAGCAGACACCTTATCCCAGAGTGTCTTACAGGGATTTATTTTTGAGTGTGTGTCACTAAGGAGGAGGTTGGGGCCGGATGACATTGGGGTTCAAACTCAGAACCTTTCGGCTGGGAGTCAAACACACCCAAAACAACCACTAGAATATCCTGTCAGCCTTGCAAGGAAAGCGTTGGCTTCACTCAAGATGTTTGTCGAGGAAGAAGTATCCATCCTTTGAAGCGATGTAAATGAAGATTGATCTCCTGTATGAGCATTTTATTAATATATTGATGGCGCTGTCAAATGCACTCTAACCATATTTTTATCCCCCTAGCCATGGTGGAACACGAGCTCAGGTAAATGATTAAAATCCTTTAAAACACACTTAATTTTCTCCCTCTTCAACCCTATTTGTCTACCATCTGCTGTATTTAGTGCTCCCACAGGAGCGCTTGTGATTGGTTGAAATCACTCTTAATGAGCGTCCTGAGCGAAGATCCACTAACACCTATTCCTCTGCTCTACAGAGCTCCGTCTTCTCACCCATTCACACCTCGTGCCGTGGAAAACCCCAAAGTAAGCCTTTGGAAATAAAATGCTAATATTCCATCAAGGGCATGAAGGCATTTCAGCATATCAAGAATTCTTTGATAATTCACCTGCGAGCCCATTGTTTTTATGTTCTATTTAGTGTTTTTTTGCAAAATTAAGTTTTACATTATTATAAAACTACGTATTTCACCTATCATTTAATATATTTTATTTAACCACGGTGCTGCGCTTTCTATGTCGGAAATATTCAAGATTAATAAAGCTTTATTAACTTTTTTACAAAACATGCATGCCTGAAATTCACCCATCACTGTAGTCGTTTGACCCCCCTCACACACACACAGTGGGCTCAAATATGAATGTATATTATGGGATGTGAGGCAGGGGGGGGAGATCAACGAGAGGTGGGGACTGGAGGGTTTAATCTCTCTCTAATCATGCGCAGGGTTGATGTGAGATGAACTGTGGCCACTCTCCTTGACCAGTTCCCAGTGGCCACTGGTCCACATCCACAAGACCAGATTGGATTTATTGCTAGTGGGCCAAAGGTAACAAATACATGCAATATAACGGCGGAGATGGATGCCATTATCACGGGATGGATTTTGTGCCCATCACAGGGCAATCACATGGAATAGATTGATAACTGCGAGCCATACTTTTATATTAGCCTTATTTATCTTATACCACTCGACAATTCACTTCCAGGTATTATGGGCAGAGCGGAGTGGGGGTGTGGGGGCTGTGGGGGGTGCGGGGGGCTGTCTCACGAGCTCCCGGAGAGGGCTGGTCGTGGCACTGGAGCGTCCAAGGTGACAGTGAGCAAACAAGCCCAGAGATAGGGTAATATAAGGTTGGTCGTTTGTAATGAGGGAAGGAATTAGAAGCTTTGTAAATTTTACTTTATAACTCTAATTTTTTTTCCCGTTCATTCACATTGTTCTTCTTTGCCAATTCCTTTGTCATTATTTTTCGTTCACTATTCTGCTGTGAAAAGAAAATAATGAATTCATTATTCATTCATCCTTTCATTTTTTTTGTAAGACCCCAGGTGTATGCATGTTTTGTGTGTGTGTGTGTGTGTGTGTGTGTGTGTGTGTGTGTGGTGTGTGTGTGTGTGTGTGTGTTGTGTGTGTGTGTGTGTGTGTGTGTGTGTGTGTGTGTGTGTGTGTGTGTGTGTGTGTTTGTGCGAACGTGCGTGCGTGCTTGTGCATGTGTGTGTTGGGGGATGAACACGTGTAAAACAAGCTGAGAGGGACAGTCCAGATCTCTCTTAGCCTTACAGAGGGTTCACTCGCCAAAGGGGTGAGGGGGGGTGGAGGGTGAGGAGGTGAGGGTGGGGGGGGGTGGAGGGGGGGGGGGCTGAGGAGGTGAGGGTTAGGGGGGGGGGGTGCTGAGGAGGGTGGGGGGGGGGATGACTTCATCTCAGCTCAGCGTTTTCTAGGAGTCCTTGGAGAGGTGAGGAGGGGTCACGAGAGGTCATGTAGAACAGCCGTTGCAGAGTCCACCACCAACCCCCCCAACCCTCCCTCCACACACACACACACACACACACACACACACACACACACACACACACACACACACACACACACACACACACACACACACACACACACACACACACACACACACACACACACACACACGCACTTCCTCAAGATGAAACAGAAAGGAGACGAGGAAATGAAACACAAACACTCACACCTCTGCGAGGGACTCCATTATCTCTAGGGCCCCTGTGTTAAAGTGAGCTGGAGGGGGGGGGGAGGTGTCTGAGCGTTGTCCCTCCCCCGAGGTAGAAAGGTTAAGGGAGGGTTGGAGGGAAGATGACAAAAATGTCTTTATGTCCTCCCAACTTTTTATTTATTCATCCATTCATTATTTTATTTGTACTAATTCATTAGGAAAGACATTGATTCAATGATTCATTTTTGTAGGTATGCTTTATTTGATTAATATATTTGCTTGATAATCCATGTGTCCATTATTTTATGTATTTATTTATTTATATACACTTTTTTCTCTCTCTCTCTCTCTCTCTCTCTCTCTCCCTCTCGCTCTGTTTTTGTTTTGTTTAAGTGTTCAGTAATAGATTTTTAATGTTCATTTGTCCATGGCCTGCAGGCTTGGATGTTTGACATTTGAAATAATTGTTGTTAGAATGATCATCACCAAGGGAGGCTTGTGAACAGAGTCGGGGTGATTTGAGTAAATGACTGTGTCAGCCTGTTTATTTGTGACATGATTGCCTCTGGCACTGCCCTAGGACAGCTATTAGAGAGAGCGAGAGACCTCGGCCATAAAGAAGAAATACACCAAATAAAAACAAAAGCAAAAGCCCGGCGATCACCTCAACACATCGCTTAATGTGTAAACTGATCACTCCATGATTCCCCTCACAGTGAGCCACTCAGAGGGAGGGAGAGGGACATAGACACAGGGAGAGAGAGAGAGAGAGAGAGAGAGAGAGAGGGAGAGAGAGGAGAGAGAGAGAGGGAGAGGGACACAGACCCAGAGACATGGAAAGAGAGAGAGAAGGAGAGAGGAAAGAAAGAGAGAGAGAGAGATTTTTTCATACATTTTAATAAATATATTTATTAATATAAATTATATTGT